>OZ025267.1:15996939-16161939 GCA_964019165.1 Mastigias papua | reverse complement strand
TAAATTTAACTACATAAAATTACAATTTTTTCTAGGCGATTTTTGATCATCTATTCAATGCTAAGTGGGGAATTCAAGCAATTATTCGAATGTCCTGCAAATAAAACAGATACTACTGGAGGAAAGGGAAGTGATATGCAAATTTCTGTTTGACAATTTCTGCCTTGCATCTGATGTCAAATGATATATGCTTAATTTTATGTGTTCTTTATCTTCAGAATGTGGGTATGAAATAAAATGGCTAGCACTTGCTTTCTCCTAAAGTCCAACATCGAGCTTTCTTGCTCACATACATCACTGCCAGACTTCAATACCAATCGTAAATTAACGTTTTGTTTATTTTGGCTTTTCTCTCTGCACTTCTATAAATTTTGAAACGTAAGTGGATGATATGGTGGGACTTCAATGATCCAGTTTCCATGTGGTAGGCACAGTAGTTGTACTTTCTTAAGTTCTGTTTTAATTTATCATAAAGGAAACTTTCTGTCAAGAGTGAGCAACAGGAACGTAGGATAAATGAGTTACAGAAAAGCATAATTCAAATTTTGAAGGCACTTTTTGAACATTTGCGAATACTTGGGGGCTCGTGACCTAATGCCCCCTGGGCCCTAGGTCTCTGGCAGGCAAAATTGGATAAAGAACTGTTTTTTCTATCCAATACTAAGAAAAAAACTTACCATTCTCCTAAACTGAGAACAAGAGTTTTCACAATTTGAACTCATGTATTGTACATTGTTACACAAGCATCTACTTAACTCCGTGCGAGAATTGTCCCATCGCTCAATGACCGGAAAAATATTAGAAAATAGCTTCCACCAACAAAAATACAAGACAAAAATTACCATGTCCAAACTTTGCCATCCTCTGTTAAACATACAGAGAAGTCTAAGCCACACGAAGCACGGACTACTGAGCCAAAGCCTTCAATTAATTCTGGAACACTAGTACCATCTTCTGTCCCTCTACCAAGTTTGCCGAATTTTCCATCTCCCCATGACCATATTCTTCCTATTAGAGAAAACTATTTTATTAAAAAATGCTTAGTAAATTTGACAATTAAAGCATAAACCAAGGTTTGTAAGGCACAAAGAGTGTGCAGAGGTAGCAAGCATACAGAGAGCAAACTCAAGCGAACCAGAATTACAAGTTATTCTTGTCTATTTACTGCAATAAAAGGGCAGGCAGGACAATATAAAGGGTAAGGCAAATTCACTTGTTTAATACAAAAAACGAGGGACATTCTCTTTGCTTTTGCTAGAACATCGCTCATTGTTTTGACTTCAGATAGGAGGCATATTCTACAACTCTGAGGACACCTTTTCAAAAAATTTCAAACATGTGGGGGGGGGGGGACTTGCTCAAAATGCTCCATTGGTTCTTGCGTCTCTGACAATATGTAAGCATTACTTGCTTTTCCTGTTTCCCTCCTTCATCAAAAATAGTAGAGAAGTGAGATTGACTAAGGCAAAACGGCTTTTGGGTCACTTGTATGACTTGATACTGCAACAATAACGAGACTATAGAATGACTGCAATACACACAGCCCATGGCGTATGGCAAATAGTAACATCACTTGACATTTCGCTGGAGGATAAATGAATATGACTGGGAACATTAAAAAATAACACTGTTAAAATAATGTCTCTTTTTCACTAAATTTAATTTACCATATCAGCATGCTATATTCAATATACAGCCTCTATCTGGGTATAAGCACATGCGTCTTAAAATGGTGTGTGACTTAGAATCTGAGAATAAGGAAGCAAAAATTTCTCTTCCGCCTTTTTCCATTTTATTAGAAAGTAGTTTATACACTGAAATGTCGAAAATAGCGAGTGCTAGTGGTCTTGATAACACAGAATAAAAGACGAAAGAACCTGTACCCAGCATAAATCCACAAAGGATGCAGACAGTATTCATAAGAGAATCCGACATCAACACCAGAAATTTACTACAAAACAACAAAACTAGTACAAAAATTCTCAAACTCACCATCAGCAGTCACTGCTAAAGTATGTGCATCACCATTACCACATGCAACATCAACAATATTTTGGTCCTTGAGTTTTTCAACTAGTGTTGGACTCGGGCAGTCAGAATTTGACCCTAAAAATGAATGAAAGACAAATGATGCGTGAAAGAATTATAAACAGTCATACAGTCAGTGTATTACGTTGAATACGATTATTGTACATTTCAGGCCTCGTACTGTATAGGAACAGTTTGAGTTAGTAAACAGAGTTGAGTAAGATAGTTTCGAGAGAGTTAGTACAAGAGAGATAATTTGCTGGACTTGGTATGAGGAATTCTGATCAAGGAAATTGAAATATAAATAAAAGTAGCCCATATATATCATGGCTAATTTTAGTACCCAGTGATAGCCAATGTGTGAGGTGATAAAATGGCATTGTGCAGCGAAATGAGTCATGGGTCCCTTTGGTTGAGATACCAACATTGTGATAAGAATAAACATGCATTTACGGCCAGTGCAATTATTGATTATTTATTTCGTGCGTATGACCCCACCATTACAAGGCCAAAAGGAGGAAGCACAAACATACACTAAAAATTCGCACACAAGAACCTCCATTTATTAAGAACTTACACCCTGAAACTGTACATATTGATTTCAATTACTTAAAACATTTTCAGCCTGATATTCTAACTAGGTTCTTGTAAATTGTTTCAATATTTATCCATACAGAAATAAATTCTGCTTGTATGCCAATTAGCAGCTTTCACGTATACTCTAAAAACAGTACAAGATAACTGTGAAAAGACCTGGTATGCAGGGGTAAGACTTGGTCAAGAATCTAGTTAATGAAGGTACTTCATTGCATACAAACAAGAACAGGCTCATCTCAAAATTCTAGGTGCTTATATCTGTGTTTCTATTGCATTACATAGCATCCGCTTAAAGGACAGGTGGTAAGACTGATTCACTAACTAATCAATAAGATGTCCTAAAAGAAGCCTCCAACAAACAGAATCCCATTATAATCCTATATTCTGTTTACAACGCACCATGTCCAAGTCTTCCATTCTCTCCACTTCCCCACGTGTAAAGTGCTCCTTCATCAGTAACAGCTGCACAGTAGGAGCTTCCACAAGCAATGTGCACAATATGCTTCCCTGCTAAGCCAGGAATGGGTGATTTTGCGAAACTATGGTCAAAAAATATCAAAATTAAGAAACAACAACGGACTAAATCTGGTTCCATAGTTTATTGTTAGTGGGTGACGCAATAAATGAGCACCGGAAAATGCGAATGTTTGAAAGAGCAATGTCTTATGAAATATCACTTTTAAGTATGTTTCGAGTTGTGTGCCATGAGAGATCAAGGTCAAATACAGACTTCAGCAACAGAAAGACGTAAAAAGGTAGCAATCATTTTACTTACTTAAAAAATCTATACTAAGTAAACATAACTTCCTAAACATTTTTTCTACATAAGCTACACTCATCGTGTACATTGCTCTTCCATGGCATCACATCAAGCAGCAACAAAATAAGATATGGGTGTGCAGGTTTTGACCATAGGACAACATTTAATTAAAAATCCAGAATGTGCTAAAATACATAAGGAAGAAAATTTTTTGGACTATTATGCAAGCAAGATCTCCTTTTCATCTAGGTGTAGGGATTTATCTGCATAAGACTGAAAACCATGCTCCGTGTGGAAAGATAAGAGTATATTTTACTTAAAAATTCTAACAAACAAGAAGTTACTTGGTGCCTAGTGATTAATACAAATAGATTCACTACTCTTTCTGTCGTAATAGTTATACAATCACAGCCAAAAGTCCTTGGAATACCCACTGAATAATGCAGTCTATTTGACAATAGTAGATTTCCGGTCAAATTTGACGGCTAGTGATCCTCTCCCCATCCTCCCCCCTAACCAAATGTTGAGGGAAAGCTTAGTTGCCTGAGAGCTATTTGAGAGCAAATTGATGTGTCTGCTGCGAGTAACCCCTGATTAATTCAACATTTTCTGAGGGGGGAGAGGCGGAGTTTGCTCTATGAGTCGAAAAGCAATGTAAATGTTCCAAGACTTTTGGCAAGGGTTGTATTCACACTAGGGAAATATTTCCGCTCACGTCTCCATCATTACCCAACTGTTCATGATCTCATGAGTGCTGCATGAAAGAGTTCATAAACTATGCAAAGATATTTGTGCTTTCTGTGCTCTGTACAATATGACATTTATATCACAACATACCCCTCTACACCTTCCTCCACTCCGAGGCACCCATGGTCATTATTTCCCCAAGAGTACACTTCTCCTGCAGAAGTTAATGCCAGAAAATGTCGGCCGTCCAAACTAGCAGCTATTTTTGTAACTTGGATACGAATGGGCAGTTGAACCAGTCGGCTAAATATCTGCATAAAGCGAGATAAGAAAATTAGCCAAAAAAGTTAAAGAGACAAGCAAATATCTGATGCTTTTTGGTTCCTTCGCTTCCTCCTTCACAAAGACACCACATATTACACATATTTTTAAAATTGAAACAGTTTCTACAGATTTCTCACAAAACAGACAACAGACAGACTCAAGAAATAATACTTCTGTGATGGAGATTATTCAGGAGTTAACTGTTATACAGTGAATTAGATCATATATTCTTCCATACTTCTATACATAAGATTACGCCATACATCATATCACATCACATCATATTATACCACATCATATCATCACATCATATCATATCACATCATATCCTATCACATCATATCAATCATATCATATCATACAACATCATATCATATCATATCATATCATATCATATCATATCATATCATATCATATCATATCATATCATATCATATCATATCATAACCTATCATATCAAATCAATCATATCATATCATACCATATCATATCATATCATATCATATCATATCATATCATATCATATCATATCATATCATATCATATCATATACCATATCATATCACATCATATCAAATCAATCATATCATATCATATCATATCATATCATATTATATATCATATATTATATCATATCATATCATATCATATCATATCATATCATATCATATCATATCATATCATATCATATCATATCATATCATATCATATCATACCATATTCCATCATATCATATCATATCATATCATATCATATCATATCATATCATATCATATCATATCATATCATATCATATCATATCATATATCATATCATATCATATCATATCATATCATATCATATAATAACCTATCATATCACATCACATCATATTAAATCAATTATATCATATCATGGGAAAACATACAGCTGTACGGAAGTGTTCTTCACATTGGCTTTGCTATAATTCAGTTCTTGAATTTCGTTCTAACTCATATTCACAATCAATTGCTACAGCCTATACCTATACAATTAATCTAGCTTGATATAAGAGAAGATTATTGGAAATCTAGCAAGTTTATGGTGGCTAAACAAGAACAAAACAACTCACCAGGCTTTCAACATTGACAACAAATGAATAAACTCTTTGGTACCGAGTCAAAAGGATCATTGTCGTTTCGGTTATGCAGATCTGCTTTATGGGAATTTCAACAAATGTCCGACAGACTGCTGGCGTATGCGGCATTGACTGAGCACCCTTACTACCCCAGAACAGCAATTCATGCTTAAACGCTTCCTCCTAACAATGAAATGCGTTAGAAATTAAGTTTGAATACATACTTACACAAAAAGCATAAACCGCTAATACATACATACATCTAACAGTCAACGCTGAAAGGGCAGAACTACCATGTATCGCAGATTAAAAGCTATAGCTAACATTTTTCCCTAGCACGTTTTGTTGCGACTTACATTTTCATCGAAGCCGTCAAGCCATCATAACACTTCAATTTAACAGCAAACTCAGGATACAACGTTGCCAATGGGCATGAAAATGCAGATGTATTGAAGCCAGGTGATTGCATGCTTCATGACACCTTGCCCTATCTAGCCTAGTCACATAAACAGATTTTATCTATATTTTTCCAATATATACCAGTAGCGCACGGTTGACAGTTACTCAACCAAATTCAGTTATGGACTTCGGGGCGTGGCTTATAATTTCAAGGATCGCTGACATTTTTTCTGAGCATCATTTAGTGTCATGTATTTTTAAGGATGGCTTATAAATAAGGGCAACATATAATCAAAGAGCTACAGTATGCAAATGTGCCCTCAATATAAAACAGTGATCGACAAATTCGTTCCTCTTTAATCAATCAAGCTACTCCAGTGATCAACTGATTAATCCGCTAACAGTAGCTGTCAAATCAAAGTACGAGGTGATCAAGCAATAATAACTGAATCATAGCATCGATATGGAAACTGATTACTTAGTCTACCAATGAATCAATCAATCAATCAATCAATCAATCAATCAATCAATCAATCAATAACACCATCAGTCAATCATGAAATGAAATAAGCCATCAGCAGTGCTTCCGTTAGGAAAGAAACTTCCTTATCAGAAAAATTAGCCTGTCTATATAAGGAAAAGAAGGAAAAAATAAGACAATTTGAAAAACAAAAACGAAACAAGAAAGAGATTTTAGAAGAAAAATCTAAGATCTCTGCTGATGTAGTCAATGAGGCGAAGTTAACTGAAAGACCACTGTTGTCAGTTGGTATTAGTGTGTCGATTGTAGCTGAGCTAAAACAGTACTTGCAGCTGAATTTTACATCGTTTCGAGCAGTTTTCCCTCCCTAGTATACGTTGAAAGGCAAAAGGAGACTACTAAATTCTGGGAAGAAAATTTCAGCTTGAATTGGTATGGATATAAATACAGCGTGAATGCGAAAGAAAGACTTGGTTGTCTGATATAGGTAAAATGCGTAACAGAGGAATGATTATGGGGGGGGGGGGTAAGAGAGGAATGAACTACAATTTAATGACAAGAATGACGCAAGGTGATGTCTATGATGTAGAAAAGTATGGAAAACTGGATAGGCAAACATGAGAATAAATGAAAAATCCTTCATGAGCAAATTGCAGTTTATGTTTACTAAGTAAATACTCACTAGAGGTCAGATGTCAAACTTCCAAAATATTTTTGCATGAATTGAAAAAAATTACATAAATTCTCAAACCTCAACTGTATCTTTTTCTTTGGCATCTTGCGACGGAGCAGCATAGAGTGTAGTTAAATCAGCAAGGAACCTTAAAATTTCTATGGTAACAGCTTTTAGATCATAAAATTCTTCTTCTCCTCCTGCCTGTGATTCACTGCTGCCACTGTCACTAGTGCCACATCTTAGCTTCAATTCCTAGCAGTAGGCATATAGAGGCATGTATATCTTCCATCAAAATTATTGCTACAGGTATGCAACAAAAAACACCAAGCTATGTGCAGCTAAGTACTTCACTTTCAGAGTGTGCATATAACATTTTTACTGTTCTTTAACAAGTACCTTGGTGAATCAAACATGGAAATAAGCCACAAAAATCAGATCATTTCTATTAATTACAAAGACTGAAGCAGTTTCTGCTTTTTCTTTCCCACATGATACTAACTATACTGATGTTTCTTCCTAAGTGATTATTTAAAAATATGAGTCATATCATCACTTACAGATTCCCATGGCAAAATTTGGTTAGCATCCTTCATTAAATTTCTGAGCCTTTGTAAAATTTTACCCAAAGGCATTTTTCCAAAGAAGGACTCATCACTGCAAATACACAGATTAATAGATACAATGACAGCTTGAATCATTTGATGCAATGTTCCATACTGGAAGGCAAGTTCGTAAAGGAGGACAAGTGCTTTTTTGCGGTCTTCAATGGGAACATTCTGGTACTCAGTTCTAAAAAAAATTAAACAGCACTATTAGGAGACTACAATGGAACTATGTATACAGAAAATGGAAAATTCAAAGATTTTGATCTTGTTTCAGAAAGTACAAATGTTACCCTAACTAGCAAGGATAGAAAAGGAGGAAAAGGAGAATAGGAACATACAAATTTTCAGATTGACAAGGAACTCCAAACCCTTATTGCACCATCTCTTACTAAATATCTTTATAGCAGTCCTAGGAAACTGTTACTAAGGTGGCTTGATACCCAACTACTTCTAATCTCATATTTCATGCCAACAATACTAAAGCAAAATGCAACCAACAATACTCACCCAAGTACAACTTTTTCTAGGAATGTTGATGCAGTTAAAAAGACTTCGTTCCAAACTGGAGGAGATTCCCCTTCATTATATAAAATGCCTCAGGCAGTTTTTGAAGTGTATCCAATGACTCTACCAATATGCTACTACAGATATCAGCATCCTCGCCTCTTTTCCATGCTCTGTGTAGAATTTTTGACACCAAAGACAAAACTGTATGTATTCCATTCCTTACTTCCTGGGTATATCCCAAGAACTCCTCTGCAACCCTGAAAATGATAAACTCAGTTCAGACTTCTAATAAACATCAGCAAGACTTAAATGACTTAATTGATGACTAAAGCACACTACAGTGTTTTTATTTGCTTGCCTATTTTACAGAACTAAATACTATTTGCCACATCACTTTTTGCCTTAGAACCACTTGTAACAATGCAAGCAGTACTGAATATTATTAAAGCTGTATTTCCTGGCCAATGTTCCAATCACTACAGAAGGAAGGCTTAAAATACCAAGTGGCCAATTCATCATATACAAAGTATGTTCACAATAAGGCCTTTCTATGCTAGAATGGCTCCAAATGTCTATCTAGAATGCTGACCAATACTAATTCTAGCACAGATGGGCTTTCTGTTTACACTGGATCCGTATTCCTTTAAGTCTGCTACCTGAACCCCTCTGGGATCACTTTCCAAAGTGTACTGATTTGGATTCACTCCCATGTGGGTCCAGTGTAAATGGCTGGAACCAATCCAAACAAGTATTATGTAATTATGTAATTATGTATTCTATTCAGTAATTATGTAAAGAGGAGCTCTTTCAGTAGTCATGCTAATTGAAGAGAGGTCCTTTCTGTTTAAAATAAAGCTAATTAAACTTATTCACATACTTTTCTTTTCCCTTATCATCATTGCTAGCACCTTTTTTAATACTTTTCAATTCTTCTTTCTTTGCTTTCCCAAAGCACTGGTATGAGATAGCAGCAAGATGCCTCCCTAGAACAGCTATGCGTTTATTCAATCTTCCAAATGATTTCACTGATTTCATTGCTTCATGAATAATGTTCCTTTGATTCACTTCTAAAGAAAAAAGATATTGCTCAAGATGTTCTTTGGTGATTTCCTCCTTCCAAAACCATGCTTTTGGTGGGTGCATCAAAGGAGGACAGTCTCTTTTGTCTTTATCCCTTTCCATTTCATGCTTTTGAATGGCTTTACAGCTGTCACAGTTGCAACCTTGAGTTGGTCCACAAAGAATGTCACAACATTCACATGATAGAACAGGCTGTCCACAATAAAATTTTCCAATTGCAGCATACTGGGACAAGAATCCATCTGAATTAATAGATGCATGTCGAATATGAGGAAGGATCTCACCAGCTTCTTCAAGATCATTATAAAGCTCTGTCAGTTTGTCTTCTCTGAAAATTTTCTATAAAAGTTTGCAGCTTTTTAGAAGAAAGCCAGGAAAAATGTCATCTAATTATCAACTATATGAACTTTAGCAGGTTTTTTGGAGAGGAAAAGTTTCAAACTATACAGTAGCATAAGAAATTTTGCCAACTTTCAATAGGACAATCATCATAAGATAAACTTTAATACCGGCACCTCAGAATCAGAAGCCAAATCAGAATCAAAGAATACTTTATATGTACATTCAACGCAGAACTGAAAGCCAACATTAGTCTGAATTGGGATAGAATCAAATCAGACTGGACCCCTATGCATTATAATCAAGTACATCTGAATCCCAAGTATCAGAGAACGGAGTTATGGCCGACTGTAAACCTACAAATGAACTATTACCACAACCTGTACATCACATAGATGAATCATACATCCTTCAAAATCTATGTGAAATGAGAACTATCAGCAATCTAAACAAACATAATACTCTCGGCTAAAGCCAGTATGGTGAATAGAGAAATCAAGCTATAAGACAAAATCTGCTGGGAAACATGTTTATCCAACGATATTGATATGAGCTCCTTAATTAGCATAAGACACAATCTCCTCACCTGGACGGTAAAATCTAACCATTTGTGATGAGAATCATGATCTGGCTTTAAAATGGGACTAACTCTCATTCTCTCGGAATCTTGCATCTTGTCGTGATCACCATAACATCTGTACTGGTACGGCATACATTTAATACCTAGTCCTTTCTCATTTGCAGCCGAAAATCTTTGTAGCTCTATTAGGATTACTTTGTTTCCCTGTTACTTCGCGTGCTCCTTCACAGTTCTGTATTAAGCTATATCCTACATACCACCTTTTCACACATTGCTTTCCATTCGTTTCTGCAACATACAGATAGCACTAAATCAGGCCCGTAGCCACTAGGCAAATGCCACCCCTGGACAACAAGATGCCAGCTTTGTGTCACCCCTGAGAAGTTTTGTTGCAACTTCTTATTGTTGCCTTATCTCTGTAGCTGAAGAGAGATCTAAAATTTTGGTTGATCTCAACTTTGGTCTTTGCGATTTGCGAGAAAGCTCATTCTTTTCCTGCACGCACATTATCGATTTAATTGTGTTAACATACAGACATGAACTATGTTCTCTGATTTTGTATCACGAGGTTTCTTCAGGACAATTTTGCCACCCCTCAAGTACCGGCCTGGCTAAGGGCTTGCACTAAATACCATTGATCTCAATGCCATGGTTTTTATGATTCTTCTTTTTGGACGCCAAAGTCCCACTGGAGCCACAAGCACCATTCAAATCAACAAAAATGTATGTTTCCTTGCATTATTGTGAGCCATTAAGAGTCCTCTATGCCACTTTTTGATGTGGTCCCCTAATGTTTTTCCACTTCCCCATTCAGTTTTGTTCCAATACCAGACCTTCCAGTGTCCGCAACTCCAAAACCTTGAGATTTCCAAAATTATCTTTAAAAACCTTGAGATTTAGGCCCCAAATATTGAGGCTTAGAAAGATTGTAAAAATACGACTTTTTATGGTTTGTGCCAAAATCAATGCATGCTTATTATAGAGCATATATGTAAAAACGAGCTTATAACAGCAAGTCCGTCTATTCATACATCATAAGCTGTTGGCCCTGGGGGGCATTGACTCTATTTATTCGTATTGGCGTGCTTGCCCGTTGTTCTTATACATGGACATGTGCCTTTTATACAGTTATACTTTATTGTACGAAAAATCATACAAAATGCACACAATAAGGATATCTTCACATTTTTGTAATGCTCACTGATGACGAAAAGAAGTTAAAGTTACTCTATCAAATTTAGGCATTATTCCCCCATACTCTCTCATGCACCAAGGTTTTCATTCATTGCGGAAAATCTCGAGATTTTGTGGCTAGCCCGTGAAGTCATGAGATGGAATGTGAAACCGCGAGTCGCGAGAATCTATCTTCTTAACAATACCGTCTTCATTCCTAACTTTCATTTTCGCTTCAGCCCAAGTTATCCTCAAAACTCTTCTCCACATGCATATCTCAAATGACTGTAACATTTTCTCGTCACTTTTTTTGACCATGACTGTCTATGGAGTTAGCAGCAACATTATTTTCCATGACGTACAATCGCTTCGCATTCTTAGATGAAATACGAAGCATTATCGATTAAAGGAAACTGCTAGGAGCTACGTTTATAGATCTCAGCAAAGCCTTTTATACCATATCCAATTCAAACCTACTCCAAAACCCCCCTCAGTATGGATTCAAAGATGGGGAACTGTCTTGGTTCACGAATTTATCTCTTCCACCGCTCAGCGATTGTACGTCATGGAAAATTTTCATCAAAGGTATCGGACAAACTAAGCGGAGTTCCTCAAGGCTCCATCTTGGTTCCGTTACTATTTATCGTATCAATGACATCACCAATGTGATCAAAAGTGCCAGGATAGTTACATATACTGATGATACAGTGATCTACGTTGCTAATAAGGATATGACGGTCAGCAAAACCAAGCTATCAAAAGATATGGATTCCCTAGCTGACTGGTTTAATGAAAATGGATTTTAAGACCAAATCTCTTCTCTTCGGGACGTCGCAAAGGATTGCAAAAACAGAACGAGTCACTTGATGCTATGTACCTATGCTCTAACATCATCAACACAACACGATATAAATATTTCGGTATTGAAATAGATAGCACCTTAAAAGTTTTAAAAGGAATGCTTCTTTAACAGTTTTTGTAGATAGCCATTTTAATTCCTGCTAGATTCTTTAAAATAAACATATTTTAGGTTTTTTCTTTCTTATCCTTTCCATACACGACACACACTGACAACAGCATTTTTCGTTGAAATGAATACCCTGTTTAAGATTCGTTATATTATTACATCATTAGATTATGATAGCTAGCTTTCAACGCCATAAAACAGTGCTCCATACCCCATGCCATACTCTCGACTAATACAACTAAGTGCCATCCCCAAAGGATAACTAAAAGGGGCACCCCAGTTCTCTCAAGGATCGCTTTTCGAATTCTTCCAAATTTAACCGCAAGTTTCCATTAGGGGTGGGATATTTCTTGCAAAGTAAAATATTTTATTTCATATCACTGCTCTTTATTTCCCTTCACATACGGGCCTCCTTATTATATAGCATCTTAATGAAAGGCGTGGCCCCAGAATGGTGCTATACACTACTAAACAGGCAAGACCTGAAGTTCCCTCCAGTCTGTGGTGGTTTATGCCGCCAGACACTATCCCAAGCCCTCGAGTGATGTCTGGTAACATAGAAAGTTTTGCTATACATTACGGACTAAGCTAGGGCTTCTACTAACATTTTCTCATTATAAAAAGAATAAACATTGTCCATATCATTAGTACCATGTTTTTCATTTTGGAAAAACAGATGCAATATAAACTTACAGTATATTCCATTGAACTCCTTTACTTGGTTGTCGCTTACCGCATGAAAGAGAGAAACCTCGAACACGGATACCTTGACTTCCGATAAAGTGAACTATCCTTCAAACTTACCAAGGTAATGAGAAGATATTTGGCAAAAAACGAGAAACAGTTATTGGCCATATGGGTTGAATAACAGAGTAGGTACAAAAATATTTAAAACCGTTATTAACTTTGTTCAAATAAAATAGGCCTAGTTATAAGGCGCTGCCATGGAATAAAAAGCCATAAACTGAATTTCACATTGAATTGATATTTTTATGAAAGTCATTCTTAAAATTATACCCATACCTCAAGGACAGCTACACGCATAACATACGTAAGACGACTGGAATATGCAGTTTAATAAAACTGGTTCGAAAATATTGAGGACCAGTGGCCAGCGATATGCATTACTACCAATAACACCAAGTCGATAAATATTTCACAACGAAGGAACAGTTTCCTGCTGCTTACTAATTCAATCCTGAACCTACATGCAAATTCAATGTGGACATTGCGCCAATACGACTGTCTAACGAAGGAAAGTCTATAAATACCGCCTGTTTGTCACCAACTGCAACGGCAACACTATGGAACCCACAGAATAAGACGCATATTCAAGCACTTTACAAAGCTGGGAATAAATTTTTGGCTCATATTATGCACTGATACTTGGGGGTTTTTGTTTTTAGACTTAAAAGGGCATTTTACCTATTTAAATCTCTAGACTCAGGAAACAAAGGGGTATGTACGTATGTTTATGGCTTTTCAATTGTAGGAATCGCCAGCAAATTATAATAGAGAGAGAAATATTTTTGCACTTGCGGCTCTTATAACGTATATCATGCGATCAAACTATTCAGTAACTGAAATGTCCCGTGATGATTCCTGCTCAAATGATACATTCATCAATTTATGAATCCATCGGCCACATCTCTATACTTCTCTAGACCCCTGCCAATATCTGCCACTCAAGGATTTTTCCTAAGGCAATCGTATTTTCAGTATACAAAATGTTCTAACTAACGAATAATTACAAATTTCCTTAATTCTTACGTTGTCCCCAGAGTAGCTTAAACACATACACTGGTGAGCTTGATATTTTTGAGTACCACCATAACTACAGCTAATTTACTACCAAATATAA
Source organism: Mastigias papua (assembly GCA_964019165.1). Lineage (NCBI taxonomy): Eukaryota > Metazoa > Cnidaria > Scyphozoa > Rhizostomeae > Mastigiidae > Mastigias > Mastigias papua. The sequence continues at coordinate 16,147,779 of OZ025267.1, read as the reverse complement.
CATATTTCCAAGGAATTAAACAAGATCTTCAAGTTTCTTTCGAGGCGAATTTCCTTTTGGTACTTTCTGTCCCGGTTCTAATGGAACTATTGGTACTAGGTTCACTCGAGTACCTTTCCGTTCCAGCTCACCAGGCCGAACTAAAAATAAGAACAAAAGGCTAGTTACAAAAAGAAACAAATGATCAGGGAATACAGTAATACTATGCTGGAAAATAAACACGTTTTCTTGTCTGATATTAACAGTGGAAATTTGGGAAAGAAGCCTAGCATTCGCTTCTCAAATCATATCTACATTTCATTTTTCCTTTCATTATATCAATATTGTAAACGAAGCTTCTTCCGCTCGACTACCAACAAAATAAAAACTTATTGACAGCTCTTGAACAAAAAGGAAAAAATTATACATCGCTGCTCAACCAAACGCTCAATGATTCAAAAGACACTTTTCTAAATATGGTTTCAAGGCTAACTATGGATTCAACCTTCTCGCGAATTTTGCGAGCAACATCGTTCCAGTTCTCGACATCAGTGAATCAGAAGATTCATTTTGCACATTGGCCTTTCGACAATTGCTTCAAAATATAATTTACCAACAACATCACTACTTCTTATAAATATAATAATAAAACATAGTTTGCACCTCAAGATATGTGCCAATAAAGGCATTATTCGAATATTACATGATCACAACTCTTCTCGCACCAACAGTTTATCACATCTTGTCAAACCGGACAATGTGTTGCAATTAAATAAACAATACACACTGCTTGACAGTAACTTTCCTTGCATGTGATAAAACATATGGAAAATGTACCTGGCTCAGTCCGAAAAGCAACATACTCTTTGGAATTATAAAAAAGCTAAATACAAGTGCAATGAAGATAGGAAACACATTTGATGTGATATTTTGCAGGTCGAAAGGAACAACACCCAGCAAGATAAATAGAACTAGACAACACACCTATCAATAGTTCTCCTTTAAATTCTCAAGCAACAATCGAGTACTCAAATATCTGAGAAGTGCAGAACATAAGCATCAAAAACATTCTCTAAACTACTTCGAATAACCTTCACTGAAAAGAGACTTCCATGTTCCAGTGTTTGCCAGGAGACCAGCTTGGAAGTACCAAACTCTATAGGTCCCATGAGATCCATCTTTGAACAGTTTATTCAAAAAGTAAATGTTAAGTTCTGCTCGTTGGCTATTTAGAATTCAAAAACTCATTTCATATTGGTCAGCTTACCTTTTCTTGGTTGTCTTTTCCTTTGCGGTCTCGAAGGATCTCTGAATGCCTTACCAGTATTCAATGCTTCCATGAGACCATCAAGAACACCTTCTTCGCTGCCACCTAATTGTCAGAAAGGAGATAAATTGCTAAAATAAGCTTCTTCCACTTCATACTGATATGATAATTTGAAATCTCTCACAAGGAACAAAATTGCGCAAAATGATACAAAGCTGAGAAACAAAAAGCATACTGTATATTAATCATACCAATTTCTTTTTTCCTGCCTCTAGCAGCTTCCTCTTTCTTTTTCTTTTCTGCTTCCTGAAATACAAATTAACATAATACTCCTGTGCACCAAAAGAGAAGCTACTATGCTATACTATATCATTGGATAAGTGCTCAATCTCCATTTATAATTCCACGATTACTAAAAGACTTAATAATTGATCAAAGTTCAACACAATTACTTACGCTACACTAGCATTTATTGCTAAGTGGCATAATAAGAACATTCCTATTAGTAAATTAAAAGACTAAAAGGAAAACAAAGGAACAACAAGATGGAGCCCAATGGCATCAAAACTTACTGCTCTCTCCTTTGCCTTTCGTTCTTTCTCAAGTTGCTCTTTCCGTTTCGCATTTTCCTTTTTGCATTTCTGATTTAAAGGAACAAACAAAAATTACTCCAAATGTATAACTTTAAAAGTTCCAGACATCAACTACAATTTCAGTATTCTCAACAAATGTGACAAGTAATTGGCTCGCGGGGATATTGACCACTATACAGAGTAGAACTATACAACTGTATTTGTCAAATATTTCTAGAATAGTAAACATCAGCTTGCATATCTTTAACTAAACATCTATATGACAATAAAACAATACAAAAATTGCAATAATCTTAGCCAACCAAAGGAGGAAAAGAAACATGGTCATCTCGTTCCCGCTCCAGTTGGCTCTTACAATGAAATGTGTACACTAAGATGTGCCCTAAATTATGTAATAGACGAAACAACGACACCAATCAAATAACGCTACAACACTACGCAAATACAGCACAGGACGACAGTCAAAAGTAGCTGGTTCAGGGCGGGAGCGAGGAGACGGAGGGCCCGGGACATGGGCCTCAACCAGTAGAAGTTAGCTAAAGATCGATTTTCAGAAGAAATAACACTGCAAGAGACCTTGGCTTTAACCTGGGAAAATTGAAATGAGAGACCTCCACAACCAGACAGGTCGTATAACATGCGGTGTTGTCTATGCTAACTCTGAAAGCTATTCTGTCATGTTGTTGAATACAAAATTTGAAAGCAAACAAAAAACGTAGCAATGTGATCCTAAACCACTGTACTAAATACCATAGCTCTTATCTTGTTGCTAAATAAAGAAGCTCTCTAATATTTACAAAAAGGAAGGTTATCACGCTTGCGAGATTACTACATTAAAAAATCCCTTGATACTAACGTCATATTCCACGATGAAGTTATGAATACTGCCAAAAAACTCGTCAGATGCATTCTTCTTAGGATCTAGTACAAAATACTCAAGTAATTCTTGGAAAAGGTGCGACATCTTCTTCAGCATTTCTTCCAAGACTATCACTTCTTCCTTTGAGCTATTGAAAAATTTCTGATTCTTAATCAAGGGACCGAAAACGAATGTAAATAAAAAAGAACACATATCTATCATTCTCTGATCGCACAATGCGATAAAAAGTTAGCTTCATGGGTGGTTTTACATTATTAGTGCTCTAACTCCAAACATATGCCAAAGTTGCCTTATTTATGTATTAGGCCTTCAAGTGTGCACTGCAGATGAATGAAGAGTGCTCTACTTAAGCTTAAATCCATAAAATTCATTAGCTTAAGAATATTGTTCAAAATCGGCAGCGGGGAATTAGGAAAGATCTTTTGGAATGAATCACTAGTAGTAGGTCACGTAGAGGGTGCAAATTGAGGAAAGCATATTTAGCACCATCGACTTTAGCAGTGAAACAGTGATTATTCTTGTGTGCAAGAGAGCGGCTAGTGTGTAGGACTTGAACCTACAGCAACCTTTCCGATCCAGGATACTTTGCGTGAAGACGAGGTATCAGCTATAACGATGACATTTTGGAGCAGAAAACGACGCGCATTTGCGGAGAAGAGACTAGCGGTGAAGCAAATGCATGTTAGTAGCAAAGAAGATGCGTTAGCGGAAAAGATAACATACTAAAGTACCGATCATGCTATTCCTTGACCGTAGTAACATTGGCGCTCAAAAATCTCCCACGGTTGTAAATGGTCTTCTCATCTCTCAACACACAGTGGGCTGGGGCTTGGAAATTTCGAAATTTGACCCCTTCCAAATTCTATATGTTTTAGTTCTCCAAGCAGAAAAAATTTCCAGTACAACAATCAAAACAGTAACTCGACAGCCTTATTCTATCAAAATTTATGAGCATCCGAATTCAGCTTAAAATGTACGGATACTCAAGTAGATATTTGAAAATAACCATCCCCTAATTTGGTCCTCTGAATAATGATGAAGCAGAAGTGAGTGACATTAATACCCTCCTCCTCCAATCCGCAAAAAATCTAGTCATCTGAGTAACTTTTTGAGAAAACCCTAGCTGATCTTTACATCGTATGTACTATTTTAATTCTGCTGTAGTTTTCATGTTTTATTCCATTCTTTTTCAAGGTTCTTGGTCTCTTGTAATAAGTATAGGGAGTATACAATGACGATGGATTTCCCCCCTAAAAACGTAACTTTGTTCCAATATTACAGAGACTTAAAGTAATCTATTAAGTTACAGAACTACTTTCTATCCTAGCTAACATCTCACTGTATCTCACAATTTTAGTGGATTTATTGCCCACTAGGCTTTTGATAAAAGGCCCACAGACAATGCTAGTTTTTTCTGTCACATTTGTCATATGGGACAAGGCTTGGGTCCAGACCTCTTTAATGAATTTCATATGTAGCTCTTGTAACTTTGAATTTTTCTCAGAGATTTCTTTTTAGTTTCATCCGGCATCAAATTTTGATTCCAAGAGCCCTCCACCACTGATAAGGGTCAATTTTAAGCGGAGTAATTTTTCGAAGAATTCACCTCTCCAGCCCACTGTGCAGCAGCAATCACAGACATTTCCATAAACCCCCTTATTAATAAGCATAAAGGTCAAACGTATATCGAAGCTTAACTTGCCCTAAAAATTAAGCATATACAATGCATACCCCATGGCTAAACAATTACATTAAGCACTACCCTTTAGACTCAAGACACATATAGTAAGCATGAATATGCTACAGTTAGCGGAGAAAGATTCAGCTCAAGAGACAAGAATATGTCCAACAATGCACTATGCCCAATGCATACTAATGTTTAAAAATTATCTTACGATATCATGAGCATATTTTGTTCTGAAAATAATAAATACACTTTTAAGTTTGAAATCATAACACCTGGTGCTTATCAAAAAGGGCGCATTTCAAAGTAGCAACGAAGGTTAATGAAAAGATACAGTCAGTTTTTCACCAAATACGTCGATAGGTAACTTAGGTTGTTGATGATATTTGATCTCGTTCTCAATTCTATCCAAAGCTGCACGCAAGCCCTTTACTCCCTTAGTGAGTGCATCTTCGGAATCTAACGAGAAAAAATGGCAACTTTAACTGTTGGAAAAAACTGTGACCATATATAGGTAGAGAGATGAACTAAAAACATATTCTACTTTGTGATGCATATGACAACTGTAGAGACGGAGTATATGCAAAGGTATGAATGCAAAAATATAATTAATCAGTTATGAAACCGTTGACAACGAGACAGGTAGGTCCAAGGCCGTCCTATTCCCCTAAGCAATATTTCAATGTGTACTTCTGCTTATCGTTATGAAATAAAGACACGTTCGTGGAGTACGTTATAACCATCTACTTGATGATGAAGTGGGTTTCCATCATCATGTACACAACAGGAAAATTCTGATGCTAAAGAATACGGAGTACAGTGGGGACCAAACATAATCGATGATAATCATAGACTTGAATTAAGAACAGATAAGGCATAAATGGAGTACATGACATAAGTGCACTGCTAAAAGGAAAACTCTACTCTCAGTATTGCTGTAGATGGCGACGAAAAAGAAACGATCGATATATCAAGTCAAGGAATAAAGCATACATTTAGCAGCTTGCTCTACGTGTGACAAGTCTAATTCCCAATCTTGTATCATTGGAAATTTCTCTTCAACTGCTTCGGCTAAAAAGTGTACCAATGTAATTTTGCCATCAGCAGATTTCGTATTTCCCAGCTGCAGAGATAATGATATTAGTTAGAGTTTGCGTGCAAACAACTCTTCTCAACATATGTTATTTGCTTACTGGCCAACTTAAATGTGCTGTAGTTTCCTGTCCTCAATGCGTATGAAAAAATAATAGTGAGGCTTGATACAACAATAGTCCAGAAAGTTCTTAACGAGCTACAGTAAACTAAAAATAAATAGCTGAATAGTATAGTACAATATAGTATAGTATAGTATAGTACATTATAGTATATTATAGCATAGTATAGTATAGTATAGTATAGTATAGTATAGTATAGTATAGTATAGTATAGTATAGTATAGGATAGTATAGTATAGTACAGTGCAGTTTAGTGTAGTGTAGTGTAGTGTAGTGTAGTGTAGTGTAGTGTAGTGTAGTGTAGTATAGTATAGTATAGTAACGAAAAAGGCAAATAAAAATTTCCAAAATTACTGCACTCCTACAAATGTAGGAGGTCAGATATGAAAGGCTAAGTGACTTACTTTGTTCAACAAGTTCAAATCATATCCATAAGACCTCTCGTTTCTTGAACCAGCATTCATGTAATTCCCCGTCAACAAAATTAACTAAAAGGAAAAAACAAGAAATATATCGTTTGCCCGATTCATCAGCAGAAAACACTCAACTACTCAAGTCACAAAGGAAATGATTGGCTGACTGACTGATTGACTGGTTAACTAACTGATGAAATGATTAATCAAATGATTGGCTGATTGAACCATTTACAGAGTCCTCGATTCTGTGAACCTCTATGGAGAAGGGATAAACTATTGCCAATGGAATGACGTGAAGAATCACCGGAAAACGAAAAGCAACCTTAGTAGCAACTGCGAAGCATTAGGCTCACTAAATTGGCCACGCCTCAAGCATAATACCAGTTAATGAAGTACGGAACTAAAATCATGAGAATGAAATAATTTGATATATAATTACTGAAGGGGTAACGTAACATAAATTCTTCAAAAAGTATGAAATAGCATCACGAGGACTCAAACGTAATCATATAAAGTTGGCATCAAAACTAAAACTACAACCTAACTAGAAATTTTTGTCTCACGGTGGTTAAAGAAAAAGTTAAACAAGATGATATCATGCATTTAGGAATTTAAATTTTTCTACGTAAATATAATTGCGATTACCTCTAAGAATTTCGAAAGTTTCTTGCTTGATTTTATTTCTCTACACGCTTCAGTAACATTCACTATACCCTGATGAAACAAACGCATCGAGGGATAACGTTGCTGACAAAATCTCATAACAATTCACAAATAACGAAAACTATTTGCGACAAAATGCTTGAAGCTTGCAGCTGAGAAATGACAAGAATTTGTGATAAATGGTGAATTGAAAGCACTTAAGGTGAAGCGAATCCTGAACAAATTAGTTTCATATCAAACAAAAAATCAACTAACATTCATAAAAAGGGATCTATGATCGAGACAAAATATTGAGTAAGAAAACTGGTACAATTTCCAGTCTCTGACAATACCATAAGCTGAGATGGGCCTATATCAATGGCATAGGTACTCAAAAAAGCTGCTTTATACAAGGATTTATAGTGCCATAATATAAAACTGATGGAGTCATTGATTATGGAAAAGAAGCATTTGGCTTAAATAATACAATGGACTTACTGGTTTGACGTCATTAACCTCTTCAGTGAATCTGATTCTCAAATGCATGCATTTTAATCTTTGCTCAAGTCTTGGGATACTCCCAACCTAAAAAGACCAGAAAACAAATCAGTTGAGATCACCTCATGCTGCAAATGAAACTATAAAAAAGCAACTATTATGAACCTAACAAGTGCACTGTTTTCTTGCTATAAACTTTTAATGGTTGAAGAGATATAGAAGAAAATATGGCTACTATTTCTTTTCTTCTAATTGCTATCAAGGATTCTAGGTTGTACAACAGAAACTAATAAACATGAAAGTTGAAGAGAACATCTATACAGCAAATGCACCCTTACATTTCAAAAGTGCATTGAATGAAATTCAATGATTATATTGCCAAAGACCCTCATTTCCTTGCAATGCTTAAGCTCTTTAGCTCACCAAAAAGTAGTAATGAATGATCTAAATATCGTTACACTTCCGTAGGACGCAGAATCTGAAGGATTGATTCTGAAATCTACCGGAAACATCTCTCCTCTCCAAAAATCTAATACGGTCGTATAAGAAAGCTAAATGGATTGGATGAGTGAACTGAATAAAACAGACCAGAATTGAGAACTTTTCAGCTTCATTCAGATCATCGTACTCGTGTTTGAAGTTGAGTAACTGTTGTATCTGGAATTGAATAATGGTCATTAATTCGATACACAAATAAAATATATGCAAAACCATTCTAACACGTGGCGAGCATTCAATACTATGTAAGTTACATAGTATTGACTACCCGCTACATAATAAAATACCAAACAAAGTAATTTTGGAAGAGAATTGTATCAACTCTACTTCGATATATATTCATCATTAGTAGTTTCAGAACTAAGAAACCCAGGCCCCGTAAATCTTTCAGAAAGGTGTTAGACAATGTGAGATGTGTAACTGATTCTTTGAAAAGCAGACATAGAGAGCAGAACGACTGGACTGGAGAGAAATGCAGCTGTAAAATATGTCGCTAACTCGTAAATATATTTATCTTTGTCATATAGCTTGTAGAATACTTATCTTAATAAGTATTCTACAGTATACTATTGTATATACCAACTTTAACTATTGCTTCTGACAAATTGGAAAGATCGTAAAATCACATACTCATTGCATTAAAACCAACCGAGAGTCAACGATGGATTCTGAAATAGAACAAAATATCATATAAATACCTGTTCAGCCGATGGTAAGAATTTAATGAGATTTTCCAGAGCAGTGTCTGTCACGATTGAGTCGTCGACTTGATAAATGGCATCTCTTATTTCTTCGAAGGACATTTTAAATGAACCAAGGAATATAGCTGCGAAGAAAACAATGACACATGAATTCAAATTCAATCAGGACAAACGATCACAAGCGGCAGAGACAGAGCAGCTACTAGCAATCAAATTCATATTCTTATGTTCAATTTTAGTAAAATTGGTTGATGCTGAATAGAGTATTGATTATCTTATTTTCAGGGGTGTTTTATTCTTCAAATCAAATGAGAAGAAATTTCTGCTGAAGTAAAAAAACAAAAAAGTGTGGAAGTCTTATGATGCTCGCAATAATATAAAAAATGATAATGGTAATATTTCAATAGGTACATCATTTCAGTTAATAAATTGTTTTTCATTCGATATCTGCATAAAGTAATAAGAAATAAAAGTCTAAGGGTTATATCTAAATGACAATCATTATAAATTAAGAAGCAATAAACAAGAACGATGTTGAAATAATAAAATAATTGTTTTCCTAAACAAATTTCTTTAGATGCCTAGGAAATGATCCAACTTCATACAAAATGAGTCATAGTATGGTTCAGCTCTTAACTAGAACGAAAGTTGTATACTGTTATTATTAATTATTAATTCTAACAATTTATCTAAAGTTGGCTATATAGAAATAGCTAACAGCTAATTAAGATTAAAATCTTCAACTACCAAGAAATATTGATACTTTTCACAGTACGGCTGAACATTTTTACTTGATTCTCCAAGGAAAAAAGCTTCTAATTGTAAAGGAGGGCGATAGATGCCAAACACGAGCCACTCAAAATGCAAATCTATTTTAATAACTTTTGCTTCATTGTCTTTCGATGCTGAGTTAGCTGTAGGTATTTGTCTAGCATGCACACCTTCCCTAATATATATCATACGCCCTCCTTCATTGAAGTTTCTATCAGCCCTAATGGGTGGCATATAACCATCAATTTGACAATGATTTGTAGGGAAACTTTCATCTAATTTAGTTTTGGCTGTTATCACGATACTTGAAATGGTATGGCAGTAGAAATCAAACGATATCTTACACAGATTCTGTGCACTTTTTCCATCGAGTACTTTCAACTCCATTTTCTTTTTCTTTTCCTCGGTATCACCATCTGTTGAGGAACCAAACTGCCGCGTTGGGGCTTTAGAAGCAAACAGGTCAGAAATATCGCTTAAAAAGTCTTTTCTTTCCAATTCCTCCTCGTGCACTGATGTCCAAAATGATTGCTCCTTTAGCTTCGTTGCGTGGATCTAAAATACAAAACGTATCAAAATGCAAACAACGCAAAAAGCAGTAGAGAGCTGAGAATATTACGACGGTGAAATATTCAATGAATGTGGTACAAAAACCGAGGTTGATAGGCAAAACGAGGTTGACTTAGAAATTTACACATAGAGTGACCTAGTATTGTCTACTGTAGAACATAATCATTTAATGTAGTCAGAGTTCACGGTTTATCAAATATTCTTTCGATGATAACTCGCATATCTGGCAAAGCAATCAATGATAATGACAATACTCTAGACAAAAATTCTGCGAAAAACTTAAAACTAATTGATTTGTGTGAAACTCTTGGAGGTCTTAATAATCAACAAGGTGGCGCATTTACATGAATTACGCATCAAGGTGGAGATGTATGTTCAGGCGACTAAAGATGGCACTTCCAACAAAGTTTTTCCGAAAAATAGTCCATAAAAAGCTATTAGTAAAGGGATTGACTTAATTCAGTCTCTCGCATGGAACCAAACAAAATATAATCAAACAGGACTCGAGCAATCCGCCTCAGTTAAAAAAGCACAATTTAAAAATTATGAAAACAACTCTTTCGCACGCAGTACATAAATTGACATTCACCCGACTGTAATACAATACGTATAATTATCCATGCACTACTTTCAATACTGCATGAAATTCGTTGGTCAATGAATAAAATGTGAACGGATAGTCATGTGAAAATCCAAACTCAGTTGACTGAAGAAAAAGTGTATCTGATTAGTTACTTGTTATGGCGAATAGATGCCCTACCTCAGGGCTTCAGATGCACTACTCATACTGTCATATGAACTTGACTCAGCATCTGGCTAAATACATCGGTCTACCCATAGCTAAATATCCTACTGTTATACTCTGATGAGTTCCGAACTAAAAAAGCACTCTCGTTACGCCATAAAAATTCCCGCTACTTCGTACAGTATTGAAACCTGGAGTACTGAAAAGTTTACGTATTCCAAAACTCACAGCATTCCAATTCAGCCTCTTCGTCTGTACCGTAGTATTATACTTCTTTTTCTGTGCCATTCCTCCTGGACCTGCTCGTCCAAGTAATGGGGCTCCAGGTGGGGGCGGTGGCCCACCCATACCTGGAGGTGGTGGAGGGCCAGGAGGACGTGGACCACCTAGAGGAGGAGGTGGTGGCGGTGGACCACCCATTCCTGGTGGAGGTGGTGGTGGTGGAGGACCTCCTGACGAGAATCCTGGAGGAGGCGGGGGAGGTGGTGGGGCTCCAGGACCACCTGGAGGTGGTGGCGGCGGCGGTGGTGGCCCACCAGGACCAGGTGGTGGTGGTGGTGCAGGTGGTGGTAGTGCACCTGACGGCGTTGCTACGGGAAAACATAGCCACTATAGCACTGATATCCAAATCAACAGTTTAAGTTGAGGAAAAGGACAACTCAACATCTGCTACTTTCATGTCAAAACAGAATGTGCAATGCTCGATAATCTAGGTCATACTTTGATACATGAGCACTTGTGGGGCAATACAAAGATTCTCAACTGACATAACGCAAGATCAAAAATCAGTACTACAAATCAGACAGAAACCTCACAATTCGACTACAATTGTAGCTTTCCCATATAAAACATCATTAAGATTCACGATAGTCCTCGGTGTCTTCTCTAACAATCAGGATGGCCGAATAAATATTTATTTAATCTTTCACTATTGTGAAATTATGTAACAAGGCACAAGAATGAAAACTTACAAGATGGCGGAGGTCCACCTTTCGCAACCTACAATAAAAAATACATAAGACTACAAAAAAAGCTTTTATTAACGGCACAAATAATGATGATAATAATATTTCTAAAATCGTTTGTGCTTTCAGCTGTCACGTATCGAGTAAAATCATAGATCAAAATCAAATGCATTGAATACCTGTTCTTTCAATTTTTCAATTTCGCTTTCATATCTTTTTACTTTTTCTTCTAACATTTCTGATTTTGTTTCTACTTCTGACCTTCGAGTTGTTTCCTCTTTCAACTAAAAGTTCACAGTACAGAGGATCAAAAACATATTAAAAGAAAAAACAAATAGAAGCAAAAGAGAGATAACTATAATAAGCAGAGCATAACCAAATAACCAAAAAAGACACTGAGGTATATTCTGCCAAACTGCGGATGAAGCATAAGCATATGTGACTCAATAAGCCCAAATGTATTCCATAATTTTTCACCCAAAAAGACCTACACTAGAACTTTTAGATGTAAGAAAGATCGCGCCGAAAGTTCGTGTCTAACAACGCCAGTAGGGTATTAGCGGCAGTCTCGTCACGTCAATGATCTTTGGTATGAAGGGCGTAGAATGCAGTGGGGGCATTCACAAGGTAACACAAATATAAGCAAAATATTTAAACTACTTACTTTCACTTCCAGCTGTTTTAACTTCAAAGTTACTGTATCAAATTTAGCTTTGTCAATTTGAACGTCTAGAATCGGCAGAAAAGAGCTTGAGAAAAACAACAGTACAGTGATTCTAACCTGCCAAAGATAACTCCAGGACGGTTAAAAAAACAGCTGTAGATTTTTTTTCTTCTGCATCCAATAAGAGCTTAACTACAGCGTACCTTCTATACACCAAATACAGTCGAAAAGGACATTGAGTCATCTGCTCCCAACTGTATATAGCGCTTACAATTCAATAAATGTATAGCAATATAACGAAAGCTCATCTCACATTAAATGTCACGCTTTCTAAGCTGTTTTTAGGCTCTTTAGATATTTTACGAATCTTACAATTGTGACTGGGGAAAAAGAGAAAGGAGATAATAACATAGTTTTCCTTCAACTCTGAAGACAGGGCCATCAGAAACAGCAAAAAGCTCACTTGATCAACATAAAATCCATTTTGAAATATCTTCAGTGAATTTGAAAGGCAGAAACCACATTACAAAAATGATTACATGAGATGATTGAGCAGTAGGGAGGCAGGAGAGAGGGGGGTCAATAGAGAGATTCTGAGGAGAAAACTCCTTCTTATTTCCAAACAATGCTCAGCACATGCAAGGTCATTGAAAGGCATACCAATCAATTGCTCGAAATCAAATTGAAGTTTTCTTGCTTTGAAGTCTGGATCGTAACCACTTCTTTGAAGGACAATCTGTGAGATGCATTCATCAATCAATTTGAAATATTGCGGCCTAAAATTTCAAAAGAATGGCAAAATGTAGCATAATGTCCCATCAAATCTAATTATTCAAACATAAATCCATCACATATAATGTATGCAAAGTGGATGACCAAAAATTTAAGTATAATCCCTCTGATTTATGAAGCCTTGATGGCCATAACTTTTGCAGACTATTTGCCATCATCAATAAAGATAGAAAGCTAAAACTTAGGAGATACGTCATTACATAGTAACAACCACAAGCTATGAAACTATCATTATCACCGATGTTACATAAACTCTGCAGGCATACGAGAACGACTAGAGCACAGCAGATCTACGTACTTGCCTACTCCTTTCAAATGGTATGGGTAGGGTAACTTCTAGGGATAACTTGCCCCAACTCAGCTCCACACTCTGTCACAGATTTGGCATAACAGTAGCACGAGTACCAAATAAAGCAACTATTAGAACGCTCAACCAAGTGGGAAGGGGCTCACAAATAATTCTTGAGAAGAAAAGCAAACGATAGATCTCATCCCTCCTATTATCATCCTACTTCCAGTATCAGTAAAAGGTTTAAAAACATGAAATAATAGCAAGGATTACTAAGTGCCTATAAATAACAAGAATTAACGAGAACAAGTTTCTTCACCCGAATTATCTAATGAATTCCCAGGAATAAATCTATTGCTGACAACGTGTTGCCTATAATCAAATGTCAGTGTTTTAGTCACACATTCTCTATTGCATGCTCGTTACGGATTTGCTGATCTCCCAAATTGACAGGGGACTATTAGAGAAGAGGGATTATCAAGGAGGCAGGAATACTATTTCGATGAGCTGGAATACTCTCTGCTATATCTCCGTGGCTATTGGGGCTTTTAAGTATGGCTATTTGGACAAAAGTTAGATGCAACCTTCTCAATGCAGCCTTCTCGACAGTTAGAGTTTTAATTTTTCTTCCGATCCTAGTAAGGGAAAAATCTTCTTATGCTTCTTTTGAATTGAATGACGACTGTTTCCCGTCTTCTGTCTATGCAGGAATACTAGAGAGGGCAGGAATATAAGAGAGAATGCGGTAAACCGAATATGTCCGGCTGTCCAGTAATTTTTAATGACATGAGATTCCTTCATCGTGCAGATTCAAGCGAACGAACTTTTCGGCAGTAGTTCAATCTTGTTGACCGAAAGCGTAGGACCTAACGAAAGTGTGGAACTGACTCACTCTGTGGAGCTGAAAATTGGAACTATGGTAATACAATCGGGGACAATGTGAATTATTAAGTAGGGTATATCCATTCATTCCATGTAGTTCATTAAAACTAACAAAAAATATTGTGTCTTCATGATATACACTAAGATCTATTAACTTTAAAAAACGTGAGCATTTACTAATTTATCCTTTATTCAGGTTGCTAGTTCTTTAACTACAATCAAAAGCACCGCGCAACTACAACGGAAGGATACACCAGATTTCAATAAAAGATTGTGAGTCGGAATGGACGGGAATGGATTTCCTATTTTAGGCACTGCGTGCGTGAACAAGTCTGTAGTGTCTTAAAAATATGCTAATTGCCTCAAGAACTAACTGTGTTTGAGATTTAGCAGACTAGGAGTTGATGAATAACTTAGCTGTAGAATCTTGAGGATAACGTAAAAACACGTTGAATGACCTATACCGCTGTCACATTTCTGCTATATCAATTAATCCAGTCGAAAGCCATATTTTAGGCGAGATTTTCATTTGTCCTTAAAATCTTCCAATCGATTGCTATCGAGTTCTTCGCAGGCTTTCACGAAATTAATAAAATAATCAGCTTCGATTAAATATTAATGGACCCCTACATTACGGTAGATTGTTATATATCAGCATTTGATGAAACAATAACATTAAAAGTGTGAAGGTGTTTTGGTGGCTATAGTGCTGACTTGCTTTGCGCGAGGCTCTTCAACTATCAGCTGTGTTTCTTCAATGGCATCATCACAGTAGTCTATTGTCAATGACGAGATTTCTTCCTCTCAAATTCTTAAGAATCGGATATTGGTTTGATGAAATTACCAGAAGGGTCTTCCCTAGCTGGCGTTTAATTGTACCCTTTGCCAACTTCAAGTTCAGGTTTCATGCAAGTATAACATATATGCATAATGTGATCAACTGTTACTACTAAGGTCTATTGTTCCTCTTAATGGATCTAATTGTATGAAGAAAATCCCCTATGAAACGTTAAATATGCAAGCCCTTATTCATTGCAGTATCCTTTTATGCCACTTATACTCAAAGCTAGTTGAAATCTATCCACGATTTCCACATTTCTGGTCACCTAAGCTTGTGTTAACTACACACTACTTATTTATGTTTATGTATATAATGAATATATGAATATATGAATAAATGAATATATGAATAAATGAATATATGAATAAATGAATATATGAATAAATGAATATATATATATATATATATATATATATATATATATATATATATATATATATATATATATATATATATATATATATATATATATATATATATTTATATATATCACTATATGCTTATATGTTTGAATGTATGCTTGCATGTTTGCATGTATATCACGTAACCCATTATATAAAGCGAACAAACCAAACATCTACGGGCAATAAAGTACTAGCTGACTTTACCTGGCGTAAACATCATCTCGAATCAATAACAAGTGTTGAAGTACTGACAGAAAATATCCCTCTGATGGAGTGTCCTTATTTACGTTCTGGACCAACTTGTACACTTCATCGGGATCAGTGAAGATATTGTTAAGGAAAATTTTCTCTAAACTCCACAAATAAATATATTTTACTAAATCAACCATCGATGCTCCCATACTGCAGAGTTAATCAAGAAAGTTGATTAATTTCCTTCAGCTTTCTATTTACATGCATCCTTGATCATAATTCGTGGATAAAATGTAATAACATGGATGTATGTTGTATTTTGTCTTTCATCACAAATTGACTGAAACGATAAAGCTTCCATTTTTAATATTACAGTGCTCGTATCGAACCCGCTAAGTAACCAAACAGCATCTGATTGCAAATGTATGGCAATAACGACGTTTAAAGCCACCTGGCATATCAATTTTTACATAACGTAAGATTGTATGTCATAATTAATTAAAAAATGCTAGCCTAATCAAGCATGTCTCGGTCATATATGCTTTTCAAAAGGCCTGCTCGGTCAATTTTACACACGATGGTGTAATAGTGGTAAAAACATATCAAAACAAATGCTAATGAAACACAGAGGTATATAAATAAATACACAGTCAAACGATGAAGATGAGTAAAGGTTCGAAATCGTGAAATCATAAAATAGTGAATGAATGAATGAATGAATGAATGAATGAATGAATGAATGAATGAATGAATGAATGAATGAATGAATGAATGAAAGTGAATGAAGGAATTAAAATATATATATATATATATATATATATAAATGAAGGAAGAGCAATAAGAGAATAAATGCATGAAAGAACAAGAGAATGGCAAAGTGAAAGACGACCGATTAAATTCGTGAATATTGACTTAACTAGGGAAAATATAAGCAACATTCTAAAAAATGTATATTGGGAAGAATTCTTGCATGAGATCAACCTACATTTCCGCAACAAGGACGAATGAACGAAAACAACATGCAAGAAATTCTCCTGAATAACAAACTTTTTCATTAGTATTCGACAAATCAGCCAAACAAAACAAAGTGACGAAGAAATGATATGCAGAAATTAATAATTTTTAGTTTACATTCCTGTTGAGAGATATTTCCATTTATTATATTCAATCTCTGCTGAAGCGGAAGCATTTCTCCTCAGCTATGTGCAGAAGAAATTAAACAAATCAAAAGCTCTGTCAATAACGTGTTTATCAAATTCAATAATTCATTTAATAAGTTTTCCGAAAATGTGTGCCTAAAAACTCTCAGCATTGTCAGACATTTTCTCGTAAACAGCCTTAACGTTCCACTTCGTCAATCACCTTTAATAAATGCAAATTGACGAATGTATACAAAACAAAACGAAAAGGCATATATGAAAAGAAACACAAATACTAAGGATATATCCATATAAAGTTCCTCGAAACCATAAACTACCTTTCTTAAAATGGCTGGTTCCACATACAGAACCAACACGATAGCTCGTAAAAGCAGGAATATTCTTTAGGCATACTGAAAAGCTGTTTTCGTCCAGCACTCGTCAGATTATCAAACGTCGGATGACGACAGAAAGATGAACCGAAATATATAGCAAGATGTGGATACACGTGATATGATGAATAGTGCATCCAGTTGGCCCTAAGGTCAGACAATGGGCAACTATTCACCACTGGAGCAACACGCTTAAAATACTAGCTTTGAAAAGATAACACCAGCCCAGAAAAATCTAAGTGACACTCCTAAATAGATTTTGGCATGCATCATACAGAGGAGTTCTTGACGTCGGGATTGCTATGAGCGGAGACGTAGCAAATAAAGGCAAACAAATAGATTGCTCTACAATTATCGTGCGATTGTCACAGCCGAGGAGTAAAGCAAACTACAGAAAGTTTATAAGCAAAAATAAGTAAAGATCACAAATATCGCTAAAAACAATGAAGTAGAATCGAATATCGCAAAGAGGATATTATCGAATAAAATTGAAATAGAGAAGGATATTTGAGGTGGATTGCAATATCATTGAATCGGTGTTGGAATTCTATCGCATCCTCTTCTTTCTGGTCGTCAAAAATTTCAAGTTGCACGTTAAGATCATCTTGGTCAAAATCTTTCAAAGGCTAAAAATAATAAATGTACAATTGAAGATATTAAAGAATAAAGATAAATATAAAATATAGTTGCATGCATGCATATCTTTATTTATAAACAATTAACAAGTTTAAATAAACAGCATGAAAGAGAAGTAAAACTAACTCAGACCAAATGCTATGTGAAATTGCGCGGAAAAGAATGACCCGAGCGGGATATTCTTTTGAAATACGAATGAACATAAATACCAAGAATTAGAACACAGTCAAACTCGCATAAGTCGGAGTCGCATAAGTCGGATTTTTTACAAGTCGGATAAATTTGCGCGGTCCCGGTCCGCTTGCTACAAATCCTATACTTTTTCTATGCGTAAGTCGGATTTTATAAGTCGGATTTTATAAGTCGGATATTTGCGTAAGTCGGAGCATTTGTATCTTATATCGCATTGCGTAAGTCGGATATTGATTTTGATGTCAATAGAGCTGAGAGAAATATGCAGAATAATACATGTTATGTCTCCGAATTTCAATATCAACTGGAGTAAAAGTTTGAGATTTTGAAGTATATTGAAGAACACTCTGGCGTAAAGAAGAAAGATGTCGCAGAGAAATTCACAATTTCAACCAAAACAATTTCTGATGTTAATGTGATTATAGCAAAAGAAAAAATCATGCAAGCCTTGGCATCTGGTAGCTCTGCCTGTGCAGAAGAAATAGTGGCTCTGGCAATTAGGGAAATGACAAAACGTTTGAACCATGCAACAATAAGTGGCTATTTCAAATAAATATTATTACGTTATGATAAATATCATAATTGTTGTTTTTGAAGTGAAAGCTGTCATTAAAATCTTTAGCTTTTTACTCTTTATATCCTCTGTTACATCGGAAAATACCTGACTACGTGAAAATCAGAAAATATCTGACTTACGTGTAAGTCGGACTTCGCATAAGTCGGACTATTTTGCCTGGTCCGAATCGATCCGACTTACGCGAATTTGACTGTAGACAGAATTGTAGAAACTAACATGGCCTAAGTATCTTCCTAAATGTGCCTTCCTAAAAGCTTTGCGGGAAGAGGTGCTTTTTTGATCATTACTCAATTGGTTCCAAAGCTTGGCACCACGATACGCGAAAGATTTCTGATCATTGCGGCCTATCCTCTGTGGAACACGCAGATCAGTCTTTGTATTTCTAAGCTCTCTGCTGTGGACTTGAGAAATGTATTGAAATGAACCTAGTTTATTCAGCATAGACGAAGTAGAATAGTCATAACGCTTAATAGCAACGATTCTTGCTGCCCTGTATTGCAGCCCTCTATAGATGCTACAGAACGTGTCAATGCCAAGGAACTTCTGGCATACTTGAGCAAACCTATTGCTCGAGAAACTTTGAATTTAATGGTTTTTTTGGTCATCCCATGCAAGATTTTCGCCTATTTGAACTCCAAGATACTTAGTACTACCAACCCATTAAAGTCATCTGCATTAATTCATATAGAGACTCTGGTATCCTTAGGATCATTGCATCTACTTAATTTCTGTTCAGAGCCTACTATCACGGCTTGAGTTTAAAACAATGCTAAGAGACAGGTTACTACAATATAACCGTTCTTCTAGAGATCCTAGTTCGTTGCTAAGTATACTAATCAGCTCATCTATACTCTTAACGGACAAAGAGGTTGTAGTGTCATCAGGAAATCTAGGGAGGAAATTTGCCCACTATTTACCTGTAGAGCCTCAACGAGTCCAAGGCGCACAAACTCATTCCGCAGATGAAGTCTAAAATCGAGTTCATCTGGTGTGCTGACAATAGCATTGATAAGTTGAAGACAAGCGACCTAGAAGAAATGGATTCCAATAAGGACTTCAAGAGAAAATTATATCTCAAAGCAACAATTGCCACATAGTATAAACAATCGGTACTGATTCTTGGAGCACACAATACACGTCAATCAGAGCATACAAATGGAAGGCAATGATTATTATGGCAAATTCTTTTCAAATACTATGACAATAACCATATTAGTTGACAAAAGTTGTCTACAAAGGATTTTTCTAGCAATGCTCTAAGCTGACCTCTATAGGAATCCTCGTATCTTTAATGTAGTTGTAACACTGTTGCGAGAACTTGAAATGTGACTATTGATAATCCTATAATAATGCATTTATGACATGCAGCTGCAATACTTTAGGGTTCTACTGCTAAGAAGCAATTATTGGCATCAGTTCAATTTGCAATACCTTACTTTAAATTGTGCTGCAAACCTAAGCAAATTTTTATTTTGGAATTTGATAAACAACACCGAGCCCAAAACTAACGTTCTCTCCAGGATCATCATCCCGCTTGAAACCAGTTCAGTGATACGAAAAACGACGAGCAAAGTCTGCAGCATTGATCTGCCATCAATAGTTAGAGAAAGCACTGTAAACATGATCAACATGCATATTCAAGGAGAATCAAGGCTGATATCCTCGGTTTGCATAGTACAATTAAGCACGATTATGATCCAATTCCACGATCAGTTTACACAAGAAACGCGACAACGGTCGAATTCCACGATTAGTTTACACAGCAAACACGCCAATGGTTGGATTCCATGGCAAGGATACACAACAAGCAACGGATATGGCCAAAATTCACGTTCAATTTACACGAAAAATCAGACCCATGATCAAATACCACGATCAGCGTACACAACACACAACACAACGATCGACCAACAACATCTCTAAACAAACAAGGCCATAGCCAATTGGCTAACCAAGGCATACCCGGCTTAACATGTAAAATATCTCATACCAGAAGTGGTGGTGTAACTTGCTTTCCTTTCAGTGTCTCGACAACGGCAAAAAAACGAGGTTTATTTTCAACCTCTGCTTTCAAGGTTAGTGCTTCCAAAGCTTTATCATGCCTTAAAGGAAATGAAAAGAATAAATCGTGCTAAATTCTTGCAATTCAATCAAGTAATCTAGATGAATTCCTGGGACAAATTCAAACTGAATGAACAAAAAATAATAATAATTGGCCTTCAGTGTCTACTCTATAATGTTTCCAACATAAGCTGAAAAACAACAACTGAAGAAAGGAGAGTGAAACCTATACAGTACGTTATGCACAACTGGTATTTCACATAAAGATACAGTCTTATATCTCTTTAGCTCTATCACCTAACCGTATGTAATTATAAAATTCAGTAAAATCACTCATAGACAGTGTGGGGGTGAGACAACCCTAAAGAAACTACAAATAGCTGCAGTTTTGATTCTGTACTAGGTCGCACGAACTATGCCTAAGCCAGTAACTATTTACATAAAAGATTCACGATATGATTCGACAACTCAAGCATTCAACCCCCTTGGATTTTCTTGCAAACAAATGTGACACCCTCAAGGGGAACAATTACTGATGCAACTATAAACAGTTAAAAGGGCAACAATTGCAATCTAGAAGCAATGTCTATAACTCCGCTACAGTAGAGACAGCAACAATGTAAAACTCGCGAAAACCAGTTGAGTCCAGGGATCGGTGTGAGCTATCTTGAAGGAGGGGATAAAGGTAAAATTTCCCCGATGATCTCCCTAAAATACAGCCTCTCAAAAACGGTAACTGAGGCACAAAAACTTCAATACAGTAGCAAAAGCCCCGAATTTCCGACAGACTAGGTACTATTCCTGTAGTCCCCTGCCCCAGCCACTGCGCAGCTGGTTTAATTCAATTGAGATAAGTACATTGATATCACTGGGATCCCAATCATGAGACAAAAGTCACTAAAAGGAAGCGTTCATGACTTAATAACTCCGCCAAATTCGAGCAAGTAAAAGCTAGATTAAACACATAAACCACTTACGCAACAAGACCGACCGCGGCCATGACTTTCACAACATCCTGCATCATTCCTGGGTTCTCAATGCGAATACACTGAGCCAGTAAAGTTAGACCTTGAACACTTTTCAGCATCATATTCAGTCCGAACTATAAATAAAAGTTGACCACTAAGAATGTGAATGTGCCTTTGCATTACAAAATCTATGAAAATGTAGAATTAAAAATGCAACTAACGTCTTCTGGTCAAATTTCCTTGACTTCCATAGGCTAGTTTCTATACCCCATAAGTTAACTTTTTACTTTCATTTTCAGTTCAAATTAATAACGCTATGCTATTCTACCATGGAGATCCATCCATTTGGAATTAAACGTAGCAACACAACCCCAATAGCTTCTAGACATGATTCTTTCATTTAGTGCGAAGAGTCAGGTTAATGATTCAAATGGACTTACGCCGTTGTTCATGAAGACTTTAAGACATTTGGCACATTCATGTTGAATCTTCTGCTCCAAAGGTGAGACACTATTAAGAAATATACAGCTATCAAATATATACATACATACATACATACATACATATGTACATACATACATACATACATACATAGATACATACATCATACATACATATATATATATATATATATATATATATATATATATATATATATATATATATATATATATATATATATATATATATATATATATATATATAAACATACATACATACGCACATACATCCATACATCATACATACATATATATATATATATATATATATATATATATATATATATATATATATATATATATATATATATATATATATATATATATATATATATATATATATATATATATATATATATATATATACACAATCAGTAGCTAGCGAGTATCCAGGATTTCTCCTTTTTCGGTGCAGACAGAAAGGTTGATATCATGCTCAGAAAAACCAAGAGAAAATTAAAATTTGCCACCACCTGGGATCGAACCAGGGTCTCTCGCATTCCGGGCAAGCGACGTAACCACTAGACCACAGTGGCTTGTTTTAATTTCCCTGGTTTTTAGCACCTTATGGTCACCATCACTTTATCAAGCAGCTCTAATATATATATATATATATATATATATATATATATATATATATATATATATATATATATATATATATATATATATATATATATATATATATATATATATATATATATATATATATATATATATACACTCAAATAGCTCCAATCATAAAGAAATTTTTAAAGACATAAATAGACCCTCAAGAAAAAATTCCAACTTTTAAAACGTTTCGGCACAAGCCTTCATCAGTTATGTCGATAACTGATGAAGGCTTGTGCCGAAACGTTTTAAAAGTTGGAATTTTTTCTTGAGGGTCTATATATATATATATATATATATATATATATATATATATATATATATATATATATATATATATATATATATATATATATATATATATATATTTATATATATATATATTTATGTATGTATGATATGTATATATGTATGTATGTACATAATATCACTAGCCCTTTCACCAATACGTTTTCAAACAGAATATATAGGTAGTCAGGAAAAAACCAAATCGTTGAAGTTTCGCTAACACACACACACACACACACACACACACACACACACACACACACACACACACACACACACACACACACACACACACACACACACACACACACACACACACACACACACACACACACACACACAATCCATGAACCTCCTAACTCTAACTAAATTCCATCATCTCTCGCGAAGGGGGGGGGGGGTAAAGAAGTTTTAACGTGTTGCATGGATGTTTACAAATGAATTAAAAAGGTGCCCACACATCATACTTCATTACAATTATATTGAGGGCACGAAATGAACTCATCAAAATCAATCAACTGGGGATGCTTAACGAAAATAATCCAGAGCTGTAAAAAAGAAAGATGATGGCAGAGAAAAAGCGAATCGAAAATTACTTATGTAAAATTGCACAGTTAGCAGCTACTAAACGTTTCTAGTTCAATTCCAAAGCTAGGGGAAACCTGTGAACTGAAGTAAGTATTATAACTCCACCCAGCTTTCGCCAAATAAGACCCCAACATCAATTGATAAGCAGTTAGAAAATAAGAGGCCGCAGTATTTCACTGCTAACTCGTTTTTGGGCCAAATAAACACCCATACTCCCCAGTATCAAGAAATCGTAACAAGAATGATACTCATTCCCAAACCAGTTACCTTTCCTTTCTTTTCGAGCGCGTGGCATTTTTCTCCTTGGTATCAGATTTCTCTGCAGAGCAGAATTTCTTACGAATAACGTACTGTGAACTCTCCTCGTCTCGTGTGTATTTAAACCTCTTAATTGCTTTAAAGAACCGTTTAAAGGGTTGTCGTATACGAATTCTCTTTCGAGGCATGTCTTTGCAACATCGACAAAATCAAGTTCCAATAAACAACCACAGAAAACACAAAATTACGATTCAATTCCCAAGGAGATGCTAATTGGTGCTCATCTGTTGTTAAAAGTTTGGGAAAAACAGAAAGAGGAGGTCTTTTGTACTATCAATAAAAGGCAATTGAAATTAAATAAAAAGCTAGCCTCTGGCCAAACATTAGGATTTTCCATCTCATGGGAATATAGATTACAGGAACTGGTTTTTGTTGGACAAATTTCACAGGATTTCTTCTTACCAAATAAGTCATTAAACAAAAGCATTCCCTTAAACTCCAAGCCTCAATAGAAAAGGTTATAAAACTTCCTAAGCCATTCCATCCAGAGTGTTGTGTTCAGGAGCACATCACAGCAAATAATAGCTATATTGGATTCCTTCACTACTTTGGGTAAGGAAAATATTTAAAGCAAATAAAATGGAAGATTGGGGTTTTTGATCTCAAAAACAGAGAGTTTCCGAATAATCAAGGAACTAAATATGACGAGCTTTACACAATTTTAATAATAGAGTTTATATATTAAACATCAATTTGATGGCAAAACATTAATGAACAGCCTATCTGAATATTTGAAGCTAAAGGCGTTCCACGACTACTCCCAAACGCAAGACGACACATATCTTATATAATGTCGGAAAATACAAATGTAGGAAGACTGAAAAAGACTGGGAAGACTCCTGTAGCAGAAAAGGTGGTGAAAGGACTCGAGGGGCTAGATGGTGAAAAACATGCTACAAACTACCTGCTAGTGATTCTCCTCTAATAGGTGGAGACGTTTCATATATAACGTGCAATCAGTTTCGAATACTCTCAGACACCGCCCCCCCCCCTTCTACGTAAGCAAACACATTATAAAATACCCCTGTGGGCTTGCGTACTTTCCATTTACCCTCCCCTCTATCCCACTGGTTTTCATTGCGTTCGATGACTTTCAACATGCTTTTAACTGCCAGAAAACTACCAAATTGTCTTTGATAGCTAAGGATGGGAGTAAGTTTTGTGAGATATACGCTTAGCATTGCATACGTACGTGTTTTAAGGACTCCTGCCCCCCCCCCCAACTTCTACGCAAACATATACTGTTCATCCATTCCCCTCTCCCCATCCAAAAACCCAAAAACATGCTATATGAATGACCCCGTGCCCTACTTCCACATTCCTCCACATAGCCCAAGGATGGGAATATAAGATAGGAATAAGTAATCACGTTACTAAGCACTCTACTACAGTTAGTACCATGAGAACCTTTGCAGCACAAAAACACATTAAATCAATTGAAACGGTTACTTCTTTACACAGATGAACATGCTTCTTTGGGAGCTTCATTATTTTCCAGCTTACTTTTTTTAGATAATGTTTTAATCTACCCATTTAACTCAATTTCGCTTCTCGTCTAGGGCTAAGGAGTAGTATCCTCTCCCACTGCATTGGCGATCAGTCATTGGAAGTGATAATGAACAATGACTAGGAATAAAGAAGAACGACAAAGAAGGATCAAACATACCCTATAACGTAGCGTCTTAGGATATCCAACAGACAATTCATACCTCGTTCACCAAATTCCTTGATCCAACTAGAAAACAACATGGTCAGAACACATTACATTGCAACAATGCCATTTTACAAATACACTACGAATTAACACTGAATTAAAATCTACATCTGCATGGTTGTTAGGAAGTGCAAAGCAAATAAATGCCACTAAGAAATCCCAGCAACTAATTCAAGCATGAAGGAGTTCCCTAATGCTGAACTCCAAGCAAATAAAGGAATGTTTTAGACCTGAGTAATCCACCAGTAAGAGAAACACGAAGTGATTGTAGACATTGTAGAAGCTCCTCACTCAAATCCAGTTTTGACAACTCACGAATGTAATCATCCGGTGAATCAAACCCTGTACTGCGTGACTGCAAGATAAAAAACACACATTGGAGCTCTCTGTAAGTCCTCAAAGGGGCCATCTAAAACGCAGTCAGCAAATAGCAATAACAAAGTGTAGATAGGAACAAGAAAAACCTCCCTACCAATGGATTCTGTCTTTTTAGGAACTGGTAAAGCATATCAACTTTGTTATCATGATCCATCTTTCTTAGAGGAGTCCTGAGACCTTCATTTTTTAAGTTCATTTCGTCCTGAGTGAAGAAACAAATGATACAAAATGCATATCGGCAGAAAATTAAAAGTATTCAAGCATTCACTTAGGGATGACTCACAGGGTAAGTACAATTCAAGGGGGGGGGCTGAGTGAAAAGTGTACATTTAAAACAATACACTTTGGTATGGAGTTACTTTTACTCAGAGGAAGCTTATTGTGGGACAATATAAGTGGTGTGATCAAGGAACTATAGACAGGTGCAAGCAATAACAGAGGATCAATGCCTGAATGGACATAGAGTGTATAAATAAATGATAAGTATCATTACTAGTGAAATTGGTAGTTGTATTTTTAGAATATGAATCAAATACTGAAGTTTCAAAAATATTAGTATTATGCTAACACACAATTTTAAGCTCATGCACTCACATATAGTAATTCCATCCTTGTCTACCAAAGATAGAAAGTTTTCTGACAGTTAAAGGAGTTTGAAAGTCATTGAGTGTCTTTAAAACCAATGGGAGTGGGGTTAAATGTGAAAGTATGCAGAAAAGGGAGTAGTCTAAAATGCATAAGCATGCATATCAAAGGGGTGGTTAGATAAGAATCTTTGAAAACTTTTGTGTATTTATAATATAAAGGATTCCTTAGAATGCAAGATACCAATTTGAAAACAAACTTGGGAATATCTCATCATTGCAAAATTATACATATAAGATGAAACACAGTGTAATGATCAGCAACACATGTAACCATATGTCTATCAGTTGATCAGATAATGAGCAGAAAATTCTTAGATGGTCTTTTTTGGTTTCAAGAAACAAAGAGATTATGTTTTGTGTAAATGAAAAGGAAAATAGTTAATCAGGACAATTACAAAGCTTCTGGTTAATTGGTCTGCTTGCAAATCATAATCATATGCAAATGATAGAGCTTCTACAGATTCTTCAAGAATTAATCTATCAATTCTCACATATTTCATACCTTCCAAATTCAACCCAACAGCATGTTAATGGTTATTCAAAAGAAATTTACAGTTCCTTCTCACACTTAACATGCATAGGGCAGTGCCTATCTCCATTTCTGTTACCCTAGGCCACACATCTGCTAATCCAGTGAAAGCTATAGTAGGGGGCTAGTCCAATGGCAGCTATATGTGCTCAACTTTCCCACTCTATTCCTATATGTAAAGCACCAGACAATAAGACAGTGGGTATCATTTCTCAAGTCCTTGATACGACTTGACTTGGGGTTGAACCAATGACCTCTCATTGTGAAGAGTGCACTCTAACCACTCAGCCACCACTCAGGTTAACAGTTATTAAACATTTACAATCAACTTAGTGACTCACCAACATTTTTTCAAACTTAGAATTAAATTCATCTTCTGGCAAGTCTTTTAACTTTTGCAGCATCATCACTTGCTGTGAGGCCTCATCCTGTTGCACATTCTGCCCCCCTTGGCTCCGCTCATCACCAGGGGGGTCTTTGGGGGCTTTCCCTTTATGTTTGCTTTCCTTCTTTTTTCTACCCTTCATTGTTATACGGTGAAACTGGAAGTAAGAAAAAATTCAGTTTTATAAGAAGGTTCTATTTAAAATACTTAGTGACATACATAAGTGCTAACAGCTGGAAACATACTTTGTCAAGGTTTTGAAGTCATCTTTCTATTCAAATTGACAAGTGATTTCTTGCTTTGTCTCACAATAAAATTTTTATAATATTTGCAGTGCTCAATCCATCTATGACTGCAAAGGCAATGCAATTTGATGCACAAGAGTAGAAGCATAAGCCTCTTACCACTCTTCTACAATAAATAAGTAAAATGAATCTTGTAATCCTAGGTGCAAAAAGGTGCAATCTATCATGTAACAAGTGTCACTCAACTTTAGCTATAATAATGCTTTAAACCTGATTTCAGTTCCTCAAAGGTATAAAAATGTCAATGTAATTTATGAGTTCCAAAATCAGAATGACTGTAAATCTGAAACTCTGCTGATCTATGATAATTATGGGAAGGAAAGACATAAAGAATACCAAATTCAAAAGGCCTTGAAGTGCTGCTTGGATAGTAAACATAACCTAAAGTCCAGCTACCATGACAAGATAAAAACAAAAACATAACAGGAATTAAGATATAGATAGGAATCAATTAATTGCTTTGGTATTTCTGTTGACTTCTAAGTAGACTATGTAAACTCCTCCTCAAATCCAGATAGTAACTAACCTATTTTAAACTATTGAGTCCATATACTAACATTTTTTTTAAATAAGAAAAAAGTTTAGAAGAAAATCAGGCTCAAAAGGCCAAATCCTAAGAACATGTTAAGAAAATCACAAGGCTCAGTTTCCAAAGCTCATCTTTACTACGTGCCAGAAACTGATACTAGCTCATTCTTTGTAAGCTCCTTCTAGCTCCAAAGATCAACATTTTTCTTTGATAATCTTGGATAAAAAAGATCAAAGTTTTTAGAACAAATAATGGTAACCTCTTATAGGCAGTTTACTCCAGTAGATTTCAAGAAAATGTTAAGAAAATCACAGCCTCAATTTCTGGAAAAGTTAATAAAAGTGAGGCTCAGGCAAAAAAAGGGTTTCCAGATAAAAAAATGTAGTTCATTTCAATGATATCTAAAGGGAAAAAGGAGTCACCAAAGTAAAATTAAATTTCATAATCCAAATACACAACAAGTAAATTCATAACTAGAATAACATGCTGGGAGATGTAGACACATCTACTGGTAACAAAAGCAATATGCAATTGTTTGAGTTAACAATTTCATCCTTGTAGCTCTTAACCACCAAACATGAAATCCATAAACTATCATAGAAACAGATATCATTTGCTTAGATGCACTCAGCCATAACATTGTTTCTGACAACCTCAAGATATTGACAAAGTTGACAAAAAAGCAGCACCAGAGAGCACAGGGCCTGACAAATTCCTTGCTTCAGATGAAATTGGTCAAGATTCAACTGTTGATACATTGTACAGTTTTGAAAACAAAAAGGTGCAAGCATATATCACAAAACCATAAACACCCCAAGGGTGATTATTCTTGTGAGAGAATAATGCATTAAATAGCCAGGTTTAAAAACAAGCATATCAAATGCATAACAAGCTGGAGTTGGTAGCTCCTAGCCACATGGTAGCCTGCTGTACAGATAGGCATTTAACTGCATTCTCATGATGTCCAAAGGGGGGCAGCAAAAACATAAATATATGTATTTTGTGCTGAAGAAATAGTCCCTCCCTTGAAATTACTGCACAAGCAGATATGAAATTTATAACTTTGCAACACAAAGCATAAAAGGAACTAAAATGCCTATTTTCAAAGTAGCAAACAAAGTTGCACAAGGAGGAATGCAAAAGCAACAAAAATTCCCAAGCTTGAATCAGGAAGTTAGGACTACATAGTAGGCTGTACTTATGAAATCTAATAATCTTCATTCATGTAACATATGAAATTACTTTAGCCATCATATAGAACATTCAAGAAAAGTAATAAGCGGCTGTGCAGTGCACCCCTGTTTAATCCATCTACTGGAATTACGGAGCTACTCCTGCAAATAATACAAATCATCCATTTGGTCATGCATCAACAGAGAGATTGATTCCTGCTATGTAAATAAAATAATAACAATAATAATGGGTATTAACAGATCCACATGACAGGGTTCTGCTCCTCTCCACTAATTTAGGATAAGCAAATTTCCTTGAGATGTACTTGTGGCATTAAAGAGACATGCAAATTCTTGCATCTTTTCATATTGTGGGAATACTTTAGAATACATTTAAAGTCAAAAGTCCATAACTGGGAGGTATACTTACAATACTGCCCTCTTCCGACATTTTGGTTGGTCAAAAAAGGCTTTAAGCCTCTCAATGTTTTGGTATTTCCTTGAGCAGAGGTGCTGGCTCTATTCTAATTGTTTACCGAAGATACTTTCTCTTTCTTGTAACTCCTCACATAAACATAAAACCATCTGATTTCTTGGAGGGAGCTGACTATTGATATCCACAACAGTGGTAAAGCAGAGTGAATTTTTATTGATTTTAACCATTAGATACCATAATTCTGGAGTGTGACACTAACTCTAAGTAAGTGCTACCAAGCTCGTATTACACCAAATACCCAACCGGCCTAACCAAGATTGATGAGTCCTAGAGTGAGTGCAGCAGCGGTCAGTTCTCTGTAATGCCAAACAAATCCCTACTTTGCAATCAAGGTATTGTACCTTTTCTTTGTCGAAGATCATTCGGTGTAAAATTGAAAGGTTTCGGAGATCAGGTGTCTTTCATGTCCTTTCAAAAGTATGTACAAATCATTCCTTCCTTTGGGCACCAGGCCTCTTTATCATTTGAACCATTCTACTGTACTTAACTAACCGTCAGTATTTCGTTAAACAAGCTCACGCTTTATTGCACTTAATCGGAGAGACCACTAAAACAAGATTATTCAAATACCAACTTCCCGATTCTCTTAACTTCAAATACTGACTAACTTCCTAATAAACGGTAAGGCCGATCACACTTTCTGCTTGATAAGAAGCATAAAGCGGCTTGTACATGCATATACACATCAAAATAGGCAGAATGAATTCGAAAGTGAGAAGATGGGGGTTGAGCATATTGAGCGACGTGAAAAATGCGACTTAAAAGCTTAGGCTCTTGGGCAGTGCTCCAGACAATTCATAAGAAAGGTAGTTACTAATAGTGAGCTGAGCCCCTTATGTTGTCTTTTCATGGAGCAGTAAAAAAGAATTTGGAGTATAAATTAAAATCGATGGATTTGGGGGGACTTCTTAAAGATGTAAACTAAAACGAAAATGGGACGTTAATTAGGAATTTCTTCATTAAGTGAATTCTAATTAATACATAAAAACAGACCCACTTATGCAGTCATTTTCATGAGAAATGAATATCCAATTTCATGACGACAGTTCCAAAAAACGACAGCCATTTGTACAGTATATGGCATATGAACCGTGCAGTGCTCAGGTGCCGCCTAGATGGGATGGAAAACCTGTGCAGCGCAAATGGGAACAAATGTGTGCAGGTAGATACTGTAGAAATGAAGGAGTAAGCAATAAATCAAATACCATTTACTCACGTTTATGCTCACTTTGCACAGCAGAAAGCTCACTTCCAGTGGTTTACATTCTGGGGTGAACCATTGTCTAGAAAGGTACGAATACAAATACATAGAAACTGCATCCAAAACAATGACGGTTATGAGGACTGACTGTACTACCATTTTCAACAAACGTTGATCATATGGAACAATTTCCGCTCGGCAACATCTGCTTCTATCCACGGCTAAGGACACTTTCAATTGTCTCTAGTCTCTGTTTCAATTGTCCCAATATGCAAATACCTTTTACTCTTTATTCAGTTTTATACTTTTGTCTTTCATCCCTCCCCCCTCCCCCTTCACCTGCTTCCAACCACACTTCCACACTTTTTCAGTTTATCTATCCTTTGCATCATTTAATCACTGCAACATTCGAATCATACAACTAATGGCGTCACGAATTCGGGTTGTAGGGGTGCCAGACCTCCCAGTCACTGTTTGGCAGAAAAGGTCAAGTGAGTTTGTTTACAAGGATGAAAAGGGAACAAGTTAGGCAGTAGGTATGTGTTTATGGTCTGTGTTCAGTCTCAAATCTCGCAAAGGTAGCTAGTCTTTCCAAGGCTAATTTGCAACTTCATTTTGACAGGCGCACCGGGAAACTGGGGTAAGCAAGCCCGGGTCTAGAGGGATGTCAATTGAATTAAACTCAAAAGGGTAAAAGTATTAAGATTTGCATTCCGGTAGAACGTCTTCTGATAAGGTAAATATACAATGATCAACTCTCCTCCCTCCAACAAAGACTGCTCCGCGACGTCCCACCATAAGTTTCACTTTTTCGCCACTTTTTCGCCACTTTTTCGTCTAAGGGCCTGTTCACATGGAGCGGGCTGGCTCGGTAAAGCGGGCTGGCTCGGTAAAGCGGGCTGGCTCGGTTAAGCGAGATTTCACCTCTATAACGATTTGTACTGATAAAGCTACTTGTGTTCACATGAGAAGCGGGCCAGCCCGCCTGGCCAAGATCTTACCTGAAACTGCCGAGATCTCAGCTAGCCGAGATGGAAATTTCTCATGTGAACACATGCAAGCGAGCCAGCCCGGCTGGCCGGGATGAAAATGCATGTACAGCGCATGTACAGCCAAGTATGGAATGTTGTTATTGGTCCAAGGTGATCACGTGATATTCTACAGCCCAGCAAGGTGAGCTGGCTCGGCTACAGAACTCCCATGTGAATGCGGGCTGTAAAACAGCTCAGTTAGGCGAGCCTGCCCGCTTTACCGAGCTAGCCCGCTCCATGTGAACAGGCCCTAACCTTCATCCTATGCTCGTTGGGCTCAACGATTTACATGCTTTTCAAAACATGCCCCTCCTCTTCTTCGGTCATCACCTTTTGTCACCTTCAAAACACACCTTCCTCCTGTCACCATATTTATTGTCCTCTAAACTTTCGAACTTTTGTTTTGCACTCCGGACAAACTCATTCCTGGTAATCATAGTATCTAGCTTACCGAACAGATCACAGTGTGTGTGATATAATAACTGCTCCCGGAAAATGACTTCCGTGTCTAAAGTACATACTGACTGGGAAGGGAAACATATTACCGTAGGGGTAAACATCATACCTAACGTAGCGTCCACACTAATGTGTTTTCATATGAAACTGCATACATTTAGATGTATTTTGCCTCCCGTCCACAATAATACGATTGAAACCGTAGCTTTATCAAAACGGAGCTTTCTCAAAACGGATCGCTTTGAAAACGCTGCTTGCAAACGGAGCTTTTTGAAAACGCATAAGCGCGGTGTCAAGCAAGGTTCAATGAGGTTCAAAAAGAAGCTGAAAAACAACTCAAAAACGGTCGAAAATGGAGTAGTGTAGATGCAGATCTTTTTTATCCGTTTTCTAGTGTTTTCAAAAACGTACACGCTACCGCAATAAATGGGGGGATCAGAAATATTTACAAACTCTAATGGCAATTAAACTGTCTATTACGCTTCTGACCAACATCAAAAGACACATCCAATTGGTGAAATAAACATTACCACTTATTGAACAAGAGATTTATTTTCGTAAGGAAAAAACTTCCAAACCATTTTCATTCCTTGAAACTTAATAAGCGGAGGGCCAGAAAAACATGAAAAATTACCAAGCGTCCCCCTGTTTATTAGGAACCCCCTAGTTTGTTGATATGACAGACGAGGCTAAGGCGGAGAAGTCTTATTTTTAGCTTCATTGCAAATGCAACTTCAGAAGAAACTGGTTTATACGAAACCTAGTACGAGACAGCCTAGAATTTAACACACTTCTACAACTACAAGGAAAGAGCTAAGGATATTTTTCCTCCACGGATTTAGAAGTGCACACTACAGTATGTTTTATGTGCTTAAAAGCCAATAAGCCATATGGGCACTACAAAAGACTCTGCTTGTACGTTTTGTTTTCACAACTATTTTTTCAGTAAATCAAGAACCTTTTAAGAGCCTTCTAGAACTAAAATGTGGCCCAAATTTAAGAAACTTTTACTACTAGGCCTTGAGCTAGGTTTCTTATAAAAAAGTGTAATTTCTAAGAGCGGGGTGACACAAAGTTTTGCATATCTGTACTCGGGAAATGGGGCTTTTTACTTCTTGTCTTCAATTACGTAATGTGTCTCAGTTCTCCAATGTTTATCCTGCGTTTTAGATAACACATTAAATGCCATACATCACAAATGGGTGGCACCTCGCAACTGCCTAAGGGTAGGAAAATTGCTGTATAATTGACCCCAGCGGATGCCGTAAGTGCGAGATAATTAATAACTAGGGCCAATTTCAATACCCAATGCCATTAAATTGCCTCTTCTGCACCATATTCAAACTGTCATTGTTATTATACCAACCATAAGTCCATCCTTAAATGGAAAAGGTTGAAACATTTCCACCAAATGGGGGAGTCGCCTCTGTGTATCACGCTAGTAGCAACTTGGTTTGCAGTACTAAAGTTGGTTTCATTCATTTGTAAACAGCCTAAGGGTGGTTTGAAGTACCATTCCGGGAACCGTTGAATTACCGTAAATCCTCGAATTAGCCCCCCTTCGAACAAGCCCCCCCTTGAATAAGCCCCCATGCTAAAACTTCAAATTGTTAATAAGCCCCCCCTCGAATAAGCCCCCACCCTAGGTGATGATGAAGACTATAATAAAGACTAATGCTTAAATATAGACTGTTCTTGTAGTAGTATGGTGAAAAGGAGCTTTGGCAATGAGCTTTTTATACGACATTTCTCAAATAATTTTATAAGCCCTCCCCTCGAATAAGCCCCCACCCAAAAAGCAGCAAAAATAAATAAGCCCCCAGGGGGCTAATTCGAGGACTTACGGTACTAAATCAGTCAGATACCTGCTTTGGAAAACAGTGTAATAACTATGCTGCCTTTCCATTACACGTTTCTTTATGAGAAAGTGGAATGTAAGAAAGTATTATTATTATTATTATTATTATTATTATTATTATTATTATTATTATTATTATTATTAACACTTTCTTTAAAGTTGGCTAAGATATACAGATATCTATATAGCTTACGAGCTAATTAATGCCAAATATGTAAAAACGAAAAACTATTACAGATTTTTTTTTTTTTAAGAAAAGAGAAAATAAAAACTATAAATACCCTAATCCATTAATAAAAACTCTACACAACCTGCAGATGCAAGTACTTCCTTTCCATACTTTTATTTTCTTTTTGAAATTAGCTAGTGTGCCAGAGTCCTTAATCGCCTCCGGCAATGAGGCCCATAGATGGTGACCTATGTACTGAATGTTTTCAATTCCATATTTTGCTGTCTTGACATTCGGCAATTGCAAATGATTCCTACTTCTCAAATTATATTGGACATCTCTTTCAGCAAATATGTCCTTCATAAATGTTGGATTTAGATTATTTTTTGTTTTAAATATTTCAATCATTAGCAACCGCAGATTGTGTTCATGAATGGTCCCGTAGTAGTACATGACTACACGCGTTTGTTTTATAAGGAACCACTTTATAAGGAACCTACATGTAGAAGGCCGAAATATTCAAGGAACTTATACTACTAAAGGTAAAATCCTTAAGGAACTTTTCATTTTCAAATTCCGAGTGCTGTACTCAGATGCAAGTGAAGATTACATTACATTGGATGATATCAATGGAATAGGCATGATACTTCTTGATTGAAATTATGCTTCTGAATATATAAAACTTATATCCTACCCTATTTGTGCTTTTGAGGTTGAGTTCTAGCCAGAGTTAAAGGTAAAATTCAGAATTTCAATGTTTTTCTAGTGTCTGTGCCATTCTTGTGGCTCTCTGTGTGCAGTGAAAATTAAGGAACTATTAAGGAAGTTTTAGTACTAGAGTTTGATACAAAGAGGTCCGAAAATAAGGAAATTTTAGAACTAGACCTTTAGCTAGGTTCCTTATAAAAAAAAAGCATGTACTCAAGAAGCTCATTGTGAAAACTCCTTGTCTCCATATAATATGAAAAGAACAGTCCAAAATTCATTCTATATCAAGGTCTATCAGCTTCTGTGGTAGGGGCTCATTCGAGGAGAGGAGAGGAGCGTAGTAACAATTTGATGTTCTGACATGCAGGGACGCTGGAGCACAGGAGCTAAGGGGGGAAGGGTCCCCCTGCCCTTGGATAGCAGGGTAGGGGAGGCAAAATGTGCCCTTCATATGCTGTCTATTTATAAATCTTTTCCTCTATTGTCTGGCTACATTTGCTCTTCTCTAAAGCTCTTGACTAACAGTAATGTTTATGAAAAGCAATATATAAATTAAAATTCTGACGTCATTATGATGTCATTATTAGCACAAGTGCCCTTCTCCAACCTTCAGCCCCCCTGCCTTATTGTGCTTCCGGCATCATTGCCGACATGGGGGCCTTATTCGAGGGCGGCAACTGAGGATCTAAATTCCAATATTAACGCCAGACAACAATCGCTTTTACTAATATGTATAGATTTCTTGTGGTGACCTATGAAGTACTGTAGTGTTATGTTTCTTTAGAGTCTTTCCGCCTGTGTAACACTGTAGCATTACGCAATCCCAAATATTTTTGAATGAGAGCGTCATTGAAAGGTTCAGTACTGAAATGTTGAAAAACTAATAAAGGTTCAGTACTGTGTCAAAAACTGTGAATCGGGTTAACATTCCTTTTTCCGAGGCATTAATAAGTGCCTCAGTAGGGCAAAAGGTAGGGTATCAGGCGCGCAAACCAGGAGGTTGGTCCTAGGGGTCTAGACCCCTTTTATTCTACACAAAAGGGTAAAAGTATCCCTTTTCGTGGTGGATTTGGAAACTGCTCATTGTAGTTTAGCTAAGTAGACCTGCTTATAATCTTTGATACACATGGGAGCAATGAAATCCTAAATAGTCCCGTACGATTTTTTGTTTATGAACCTGAAAGACTGATTTCAAGGTACATTCTCGTTACTAAGTACTTAATGTGCCCTTATTTATCGATTAGACCTCTACCCTGAAAAATTCCTAGTTGCGCGACTGGGTAGGTATGTCTTAAGTTTGTGATTTTTTGTGGTTTTTCCGATTTTTTGTGACTTCTAATGTGATTTTCGTTATTCTTCTGCGACTTCGTAGCGATTTCTGTGATTTGTTGGTATTGATTTTCGTGAGTTTTGTAAATATTTTATGGAATATTATTGTCATTCTGTTGGAGAATGTACCATATTTTCCGAGTGATATGCCCTTCAATACGAACCATTTCTCACGGTTGCAAAGTCTACAGTACTTTGTCCCTAATGCACTGATTACTGCCTGATTTCTGTGATACCTAATAACTAGATTGCATAGGTCTGATCATAGTCTGATACACCTTTGATCACCTTTCTCAGCAAATGAAAAAGATAAATATACATGAACTATCGCACCATAGGCCAGTATCAACTTTATTGTGAATATGAGGTCTAGCCTAGCCATATTCCAAAGAGTTTACACGAAACTGGTGGGCTGAAAATGAAAAGCAACCATGTCACAGTTATTGGGAAATTGAAGCCGTTCTTTATGGCAAGGAATTGCTCAACTAGGAGAAACCCAGAGAGCAAAGGGCCATCCAATAAACCTGAACTTTGTCCATACGATAAACCACAAAGTATGTGTACTTCTTTTTCTAAAACAAATGAATCCGTGAACTATTTCACATGTATTGTATCGTTTCCTGTAAAATGGTGCGTCCCTTCTATGAGCAATGATAACGATATTTCAAACCGACGACAATCCGTAACAGTTCGTAAATAGATAATTTCGAACTTTCAAATACTAATAGGACAGCGAAACGTTAACGTCCACAGATGACTATCGTAAAGTAACCAGAACAGGACACTTCCAGAGGCTAAAGTAAGGCCGTGGGAATGAATCAAGGAAGGATGGTAACAATACAAGGCATGCCATTAATTCGCTTCCGCTCTCTTCCTTATTTTGGAAGCTATTCTCCGATCTCAAACAGTCAGAGATTAACCGAGCTTATGATATTTACAAACTAGATATCCTATCATATGATAAACAATAGATTGTACACATTACAGCTACTATCGCATTTCTCACCCACTTATCTTCGACGCGGAAAAAATGACCGTGGAAAGCATGAGTAGCAAGGCAACTGCACTTTTCAGACTTTCCGGTAAAAAGAAAAGCTATTAAGCGAAAAAATCAAAAAATTAAGTCCAAAATATTAAGTCTTATACTTGCCAAATGATAGCAACAGCGCAATTCTATATCCACGGATTCATGTTAAGGCAATAACAATCCCAACCTGTTTCTGGGTGGACGTCAGATTGATCACAGCACAATAAACATAGCATATTGTGAAGTACAATGATATAGACAGCTTTGAAAAGGCCACCAATACCTGCTTGCGAAGCTCAAGGAAATAGCTGCGGAGGACAAAAGGGGGCTCAAGTACCACGAGAGCCCACTGCGAGAGCCATGGCCGCAATGCAATCACTGCGATCACGTTGATCGTCATCAAGAGTTTTGTGGCCCGGGTGACCCTGAGGGCATATTTCCGGAAGATCTTAAAGCGCGAGGGCCAAGCCGGGTCGGAGATATTTTAGTGCAACTCCATAGTTAACTCCATAGATAACCTGCATTCCACGCTGGAGACTCCAGCACTTCAATGTCATCTTCAGCCAACTTCCAGCGATGGCAAAATGTTGAAAATCCTCCAGCATTTCTTTCAATTTGACACAACATTCAAATATGGTATATCTGGAAAGACACTTTTTGTTATTCATTAGTCCCATATATTTTCATTTCATTTTGTTCTTAATTCTTTAGATATGGCGACCCCTCAGATACTAAGATCAGCTTTCCAGGGGACCATGTTCAAACTCATACATAAAATTTACAATACATGCTAAATTACAAACTTGATAGAGACACTACTAAATAAGGAAATTACATATTAATAAAGGTGTGCTTGTCACATAAAATAGAAAAGGTTTAAAAGAAAAGAACAAACAATTCACTTGGCAATTAATACTACTCTTCAAGCATGTTCTTAAGTATCATCTTATATAATTGGGAAGTGTTAGCTTTCTTACAATCGCTAGGTAGCAGATTCCAAGCCATGGCACCCTTGTATGCAAAACAGTTTTGCCCATGTTTTGTTTTTAGTCGTGGAGGTATTATATTTAATTCGGAATTGCGAAGTGATCTATTTGTTACAGAGGATACTCAATGAATGCCGTCTGTTGTTTAGATATGAACAAAACCACTTCAGCTCAGTATTGTTAATTCCATAATGGCTGAGCTTTTTTATCAGAATTTCATGGTCCACTGTATCGAATGACTTTTCCTAGTCAACAAACACGATACCAGTACATTTACCTTCTTAAAATACTAACCATTTGCTTGATAGGAGGCACGTGACTACTGAATGAAGATATCGAAAGCCTGACTGGTGTCTGTAGATGAATTCGTTTTCATTAAGATGGCTGCATAATTGACAATAGACTAGTTCCTCGAAAAGGCGTGAAAGAACTGGTAATACTAATATAGGACTATAATTTTATTGTTCATCAACTGAGCCTTCCTGGAAAACAGGTGCTGCTCTACCAACTTTGCAGCTATCAAGGAGAGTTCCACTGAGAAGCGAGCAGTTAAAGAGGTTTGATAGAGGCCTTGCAAGAAATGATATAGCAGACTTAATAAAAAAAAGTCGGACATACCATCTAACCCAGGCCCGTGAGATGTTTTTATAGTAGAGCAAACAGTAATATCTTCTGTAATTATCTCTAAAAAATTAAACGATTCGCGACTATTTTTGACGCTATATATACCAATTGTAAGAGGGTTCGGCTCATAGGGTATTTTAGCATAGAGGTTATCCCCTAAGCTGCAGAAATGTGTTCATGATGTAAGGGATATCATTTATGTCAATACTTACTTTATTATTAACTTTTATTCAATCTATCTTTATGGTTTTAGAAGTTTTATTTACAATTTCATTACTATTAAGCGGGTTCACCTTGTTTCTAACATGCCTATATGATGCCATTGGGTGGTTGGATTTTGATTTAATTGCTGCCTTTCTAAGCTTATCTCTTGACTTTCTTAGTTTATTGAATTCTGAAGTTAACCAAGGGCAGTACTTTTGTGAGACTCTTCGCTACTGAAGGGGAACAAGTCTTTCAATTAAAAGCGTGAGTGGTTCTTTAAATTTGTCAATATTTTCGTCTAAGGTTCCACAGGATCTTACAATTATGTCCCATGGCATATTTGAGACATCTCTCAAAAAGTTTCGACAAGTGGTTTTTATAACTCCAGATTTGAGGATGTTATATTTATTTGTTACAGCATTGTGATCTATTAGGGTTGAAGACGTAAACTAATCATTCTTAGAACCATTACTTTTCACGGTTCTGGTCTATTATGTACTTTTTAGATATTACAATGTGTCGATGACTTCCGTAATAACTGCCCGGCAGTGGCGGTGTCGACCCGTCCCCTACTCTCACGGCACGCCACACTGCCACGCCCATCTATTTCTTACTCGAGACGTTTTTGGTGCAGAGGAAACTGAGCAATTCATGCTTATGGCGCAGAAACTATTATGTGCGAAAAATCTTTGATACATGCTGAACGTCAGTTTTGTGGGATCAGGGGCAAATGAAAACAGCTGGGTCCCTGATGACATCATAATGAAATTTTAAAGTAATTTCAACCATCCACGATTCATTTCCTAGCCGCCTGAGCTCATTCAAATTCAGGGCTTGGGAGCGATGTGTCTTTCTTGCCCCCCCCCTTTGGCACTCCTGCTTCAAGGAGGAGAGAGATGAATTCTAGCGATCACATACTGTACGTTTCTTGTAATACATACAATAGGCCAAATTCTTCAAGGAGACGATGGATTCCTAGGTCGCAAGTCCATATGAGCTCAACACTCCGTGACCCTTAAACCCAATCCATAACAAATGATAAACAAATCCATATTGGAAGAACTTGACCCACCAAAAGGGCAATCTATAGTGAAAAATAAAGAACTCATATTTGTACATTTCTAGCATCAGGTTGTTGCCAAATGTCCATTTCTTTATACCCTCCAGTGTGTACTGTTAATGACTATTTCTATGCAGTAAATACAAGCACTAAGGAACATTTCAAATTTACCTATATCTTATAAATCAGAGACTATATCATAAACATGGAAACATTTTGCTGAAGACTGCATATGAGTATTTGGTGGTCATATTCACGATAGCATAAAACTGGCTGTGAAACCATTCACAAAGCAGGTCCAACAAAAAGCAAAGCTTTAGGCCCCTCGCTCCCTTTTGTACGACTGTCATCCATATTCAGAGAACCCCTACCTAAGCCATCCTGCCATGCTATACCACAAGTTATTCAAACATAGATATATAAACAGAATGACAAATTGAACAAACAGTAGAGTTCTAAAAATGAAAAAGTTTGCACATAGTAAATACACATGTCATTGTGGCCACCTATTATACAACAAAGCTTAAAAAATAAAGACATAACTAGTGATTTCAAGAAATCAATTACATCTAAACAGGGGCATCGCATTACCAATAGATTTTACATGCAAACTATAAAACAATAAAGTCAATCAAAAACGAGACTTGAATAGAAATGTCTCACTCTTACAGCTATGAAACCTGGACATCCAGACTAGTTCAACACAATTCCCCAGTGTTAGAATTAATCAGAATCGCCAAATCCCACCCACAACTCAGACATCCTTTGTGAATGGCCCCTTTGGCAACCCTCCAGTTCACATCACTTTAATATATCACATCAAAAAATACAAACACTGCTCTTATGGATATGGATGCATAACTCTATTTTATAAAAGAAGTAAAAGTACAGCAACTAAAAAGAGATCAGGATAGCACATGAATTAAAAGCTAACAAGATGTATGCTGGAGATATGTTATAGATAGATTGGCAAGGTGTCTTATAGCACCAATGACAAATCTGATCAAATGAAATAACAGCCTTCCTGTATATGTATTATAGTTCATAATAGCCCTGAATTGCTTCTACTTAAAAATAAATACAAAGCATAGTTAGGCATTTACAAATGCTTAACTTGAACATTATTCACAAGGTTGGCAGGATAATCATTTAGGGAACTACACTAAATCATTTTTCATCAGCCAATTGAAGATCAATTCTTAACATTGCATGATTAATTACCAAAACCAAAGTTGCATATTGAAAACAGTGACCAACATGGAAATTATTCGGTATCATTATGAGAGCACTACAATTTTTAACTTTCCTTGATAAAAGTATGCAATACAGTATTTATGGACAATAGCGTAATCCAGAGCCAACATCTAGTTTGCTACAGATAGTATTTCTTTAAAATGTGCAATGATTCAAATATGCAGAAGGAAAGTGAACATCAAGTAAACATAGACAAATCTATTACTTTTCAGACAGGTACTAAAGAGTATACACAATGTCAGAAAGATGGTCCAACTACATATTTCTAGTCAATTTCATAAAGGGCCATTGACTTACTTCAAGCATGAGTCCTGCAAACCCATAAGTCATTATTAAAGAAGACAGTATTGTACCATACCAGCACTGCACATGAGAGTATTAGAGGTGTCTCCAAATGGCAAAGAAAATAACATCTAAGTTGATCATGGAGAATTTAAACTGGCTGGTAGCCAAGTTAGACCTACTACTGTGGCTGAAAATGTATATATGCCAAGAAGATTGATTTTAAACTCCTGTATTCATGGCTTTGACCTGATAATTTCTAACATTTTATCAATTGATATTCTCCAAAATTAAGAAACTCTTCTATCTACAAATATATACATTTGGTAAACTGCTTGCTATGAGCTCTCACTTGGTCTCTGGTCCAGTTTACTCTTATGAGTCTTCACCATGTATATAAAATATGTTATTGTTTCTTTCTCGGGAACTGGGATGCTTCTGAAATGTCTTGAAATTGTCTAAAGTGAAAGGAGCATAAATACAGTGTGAAACAAAAGGAAACCAACTGGTAATCCCTATGTTCTCTTTCACATTTGTGGTAAAAGCATTGAATTTGAGACGGAAGCTCGTTGAGATATTTACTACAGGTGACCCCATAACTGCTTAAAAATAGGAATCAAAACATTCCAAATAGCTTACCAGATGACAAAAATGAATGAATCTAAGCAAACCTGTCTAATTTGATGGAAATATCATACCTCAAGAAGTTGGCTTTTGTTCATTCCTGCTTTATTCTGCAACTTAAAATGTTTCCTGTATCTTCTTAGTGTGCTTATTTGTAATGATGAGAAATCTACCATCTGACAATGGAATCAGAATCATTAATTCAAATTCACTGCAAACACCCTGTTGCCAGATTACCGATAGCATTTGAAGAAAAACGCTCAAGACTTAAAAGTGCCAATGCCTGAATGATAAAAATAACTATTATCCATAAACATCTACTATACATCCCACATATATATGGCATTAAGATATTCAATAAAATGAGTCTAGGTCATAAGTAGATAATGTACAATATTCACAGTAATACAAGGAATGATATTCACAAAAGCTTCATTCAAAGCTCCATTCAAACTTCACTGCCATTAACAATACCTTGTATGGGCCTTTCAATCAGACACGCACGATGGCGCACAAACATGCAGGTATGTGCCCAGCTCAGTTCAAGTGCTTGATTTGTTGCTTGCACCAACTTTGTGAAAAATATACATCCAAGTACTAAGGCAAGCTCTAACAATTGAATGTTTAGCACGCAAACTATCCCACACACAGAATTGGCAGCGCACATCTAATCTACTCATTGAAAGGCCTGCTTGTATATACTATATGAACTCTTAGGCTAACAAAAGCACCTATAATCCATCTCAACAATAACTTACATCAGCAGAATCATTTTCATCTTCTGAGTGTGGGGATCTCTTCCTTTTGTTTCTGGCTTTTTGGATAACATTCTTGTGGTTGTCACATATGTACGTGTGTTTGCACTGAAAGAGAAAACATATGGTTACTACCTTTCCTAGATACACTACACAAGTAAAGTCTCACGATTTCAAACTAAAACTGTATATCATACCCAATCCCTCATTTAAAGGGGAAGTTCTGGCTTCAGCAAGGTATATGTGACTGCTGAACATCTGTACTTCCAACAAAATTTCCAATTATCATCCTTCTTATTATATGTATACTTAACTTATAGTTTCTAGACATAAGGAGGGATTCTGGCAGTTTAGACTACAGAGCTTTATGCCTGAGGGGCCTAATGTCAGATGTGTGGATCATTAGCAATCCCCTATGCACTTTCCCATTGTTACTTGCTTCTATTGTCCATTTAGTGTCTATTCAGCATCTATTCTTCTTTTCTTCACACTTCTCATATTCATTGCATCACCTTATATGCTCTCTACTATCCTCCTTTGTTTCATACTTCACAGCTTTGGCCCTCCCCCTGTAATGGCTTCTTAATATATCATGAGGTGTTAATAGGTAGGTCCCCCTTAGGTAATATCCATTGTGGCCCATTGTTATGTCTAGGTTATTTAAGCAGGCCCAATGTCATTGTAAGTTTAGTACTGATGAAGATTCTAATCAAACTGTTTTTTGAATACAGACAAGTGTATTCTTGGTTTATATATGTGTGTATATATATATATATATATATATATATATATATATATATATATATATATATATATATATATATATATATATATATATATATATATATGTACTTATAAGTACTCTACTTTTAAATAGGCTGAAAGCCTGTAGCATAATCCAAAGACAGCATGGGCAAAATAAAAGGCTGACGCTGGATTGGTAATCTAACATTAGCTAGAAGCTTCAGAGAGTTAAAAATGTAGCTTTGCATAGGTGATGTAAATGAAGCATGTATTCCTAATAGATAAATTAAGGTTTTTGCCATTCAATTCACCTAAGCAGACCTTACTATCTATAATACTTTAAGTTACGTGATCCTGGGATACATGCTCAGGTCTGTGTTGAAAATTATGCCTCGGTATTGATAACTCTGACCTGAACTTATTAACAGAAATTACAAAACTCAAAAGCCAATTCGT
Source organism: Mastigias papua (assembly GCA_964019165.1). NCBI lineage: Eukaryota > Metazoa > Cnidaria > Scyphozoa > Rhizostomeae > Mastigiidae > Mastigias > Mastigias papua. The sequence continues at coordinate 16,103,098 of OZ025267.1, read as the reverse complement.
CAAAGGGCTCTTAAAATAATCCACATTTCAGTATTTCGGAACAGATCTCAAGCAACAAGAATAAACGAAAAACAGACGTCGAGGGCACAGGAACTACTTCTAAACACCAAGGTGAATTTGATTTGGCTAGCCAAGACTTAATTCAAAAGTGGATTGTAATATGATTAGATAAATCCCCGAATACTTCCCTTATCAGTGGAATCTACAAGTGGAAGTGGGTGGAAGTGTCAAATGTGAAAACTCATACGAATGGCCACAATACCAAACGCCAATCACCACAAGCGAAATTCATGTAGCTTTGAGCTTGATTCAATTTTCTTGCCTAACAACAAAAGGTTGAAAACTAACTCATTTAATATACTAACGTCAGGATCCAGAACCAATCCCAACTTTCGTTGTTTGACGAGTTTTTGTACCCGAAAGTTGAAACTGGCATTTCCAGCAAGCCTTCGACATTTTTCACGATCTTCAAGGAGACAGCAGAACTGATCACCATTTCTACTACCATCTTTTTCATGCTCCCTCGAGCTAGTTGCCTTCAGCATCTTCCTTGAGCAGTGCAGCGTAACTAAATAACTGTAGGTATTACATTCATAAGCTGACACTGAATGCCACCATTTTAATTGCCACCATTTTAATTCAGTTTAACAAAGGTAAGAGTTGAAGACATTATTCCGCCCTTAACCCGCAGATTACACGCGGGGAGTCATAAACGGTGCTATGAGGTCACTAAAGCGCATCAAGGGGTCTAAAATAAATCAAAAGCTATGAAACAGCCATATTTAGGAATCAGGATTAAGAAATTGTTCAAAGCCTCTGATGACGCCATGTGCAGCAGACAAAATAACTATGATGGAAGAGATTTCTAAACTATCACATACATATGAATACATAATTCCATCCTAAAGATCAATGAATAATGAAGCTTGTAAAGCACCATACATCTATGTCTCAAGAGCTAATTATAACTCGAACGTGCCAGAGATTCACAACTATTGATCTATTCAATTACCATATCAGATGATATTTTGCAAAGGCTATAGCTAAAATAACATCTAGACTAATATGATAGTATTATACAAATTTCTATCAAGTACAGATGCAGCTTTACTACAAGCCAAAAAACATGTGGTGTGACTAGAAAAATTGCTGCAGTTGTGACATACTTTGACCATGATTCCACTTACAAGACATGTGTATTATTACATAAAAAGTAACAACAAATCCAGTTGCACCAAAGATTTCAAAGCAGTTTCAAAGTTCCATCCTCAGTGTATATTACAAAAGTATCCACAGAAATTTATAAGGTGGGATGAGTGACTGAGAAACAAATACCACCTAAGCATAATCACATGGATAAGGGGGAAGAAACAGCCACTGGGTAAGTAACCACCAAGTGTGAATAAATGTAAGAAGTAAGGTCGAGCAACCCACTAATGAGTAGTCCCAACTAATGGGCAGACACTAGGTGTGGCTGATTCAATAGGCATGATAATGACAAGTACCAGCATATATATCTAGAATATGACAGTTTCACCACTAGCAATGACCTTTTATACTTTCTACACACTCATGAGAAATCAAGCCACTTGTGGCCAAAATCACAGCAATGTGAAATATCAGGTTACAGCAAAGGAGCCAGAATAGAGCAATATCTCAGAAAGCTATTTGGCAGCCATTGTTGCAATGTGATCATTGAACAATGGCTTCATCACTTGCACTCTAAAAACAATACCCAATTGAGCTCTGCTCACTATCAATGTAGATATAAACATAGATGTCATAAATGACTGCAGGTTTTAGTTGAGGAAAGAACCAAGAAGCTTATCTTATATGATAGAAGATCAAGGTAATAAGCAGCAGGATGGAAGACTATACACAATAGAGAGAGGAATAAAAATAACTAGATATAACCTCCTTGGTAACAATCCTCTTATGGTCCAAATGTGCATAACTATGATGTCTATAAACTATTTGATCCATATGTGCATGTATGCACATACTCAAAGGCAACTACAAGAGCTCAAACAGAGGGTCTACAAGAAAGAGACAAGAAATCTCAAAGGCACCAAGTTTCCAGAATTCACATATAGGTTCTGACATCAAAGGAGGATCTGATTGTAAGTCCAGCATTGATAATTCACTGAAGAGTGCAAGTACCAAACACAAATTTTCACCAGGAAAGGTCAGCAGCTCTAGTGCAACTGGAAGCATAATGCTACACTCAACCCAGTTATGCTTTCAGATATAGCTTTTAAGGTAACTGTCTGCAAGATGTGAAAATCTGTTCTTTTTGTCCATAGATACATAAAAATTGAAATAAAATTAGAACAAACAATTATAATTATCTGGTAGGATCCACATTTGCAGCATTGCACCCATAACTAACCTGGATTAAGAAAAATATATGATGATGATGATGATGATGATGATGATGATGATGATGATGATGATGATGATGATGATGATGATGATGATGATGATGATGATGATGATGATTGCTATGCCATGGTTGGAGACCTCCTCATGGTCGTAAGCGGGCACAGAGAGACGCTACCCTTAAGCTGATAGTAATTCACTTTGTAGAGATTCAGAATTTGGGTAGATGTTGATGACCTGTGGCAAACTGTCAAACCAGGCCCCCCCCCCCCAGTAAAAGTCAAGTTCAGTAGCTTCAGGCTGCAGGTCTGATAAGTAGCTGTTGGGGTAACAGAGTGGAATGAGTGCAGCCAGCTCGATCACCTCTTTAAAACACTTTGAAGGTGACATTGACCTCAGGGCCAGGCTAGGCCCCATAAGGGGCATATGGGATCAGGAAGCAGACAGACAGACAGACAGACAGACAGACAGACAGACAGACAGACAGACAGACAGACAGACAGACAGACAGACAGATGATAATGATGCTGATGATGATGGTCAGGATTTTGCAGAGCTGCTTAGGCTGATCACAATTGGTACCATAAATAAGAATTTCTGAAGACCATTACCACACAAACTTGCAAAATGATGCTTATACATTTGTAAAATATGGCCTGCTCTTAGAAACTGCTCTAGATAGTATCAGGAGTGCTTCCCGAAAGAAATTGTGCAAAACGTCAACATAGCCCAGCCAAAACCCTCACGTGACCGCAGCAAAGTTCAATGCACATTGAGTGAGTTTCTGCATACCTCGCAAAATTCTAACACTAGAAGGGAATACCAGCCATAGAATGGTAGCAATCGTGCTATTAAGGAAAAAATACACAGACCGCACCTTCTTCCTTTGCCTTGAAACATACCGCTTTGGCCCGCCACTCTCCACTCCACTATCAGTCTGGCTTGTCTCACCAATTGCGATATTTTCTGGCAGTAGTGGATCAACTGTTGGAAATGCGTTTATTCCTATCTCATCCCTTTTTAGCCTCGGGATAAATTGCTTAGAAAGGCCGGGTAATGATAAAAACATACGATCAAAATGCTCTGCTAAAAAGTGCCTTGAACAGATCACAGATTGACGTGAAGGAATCCATTCAGCACGATGTTTGCGAACAAAGTCAATCCATTTTTCTTTCCTTTCCTTTGCTTCTGGTCGATCATCACTCCAGAATGGAATTCTATGAAGTGATAAACCCTTTTCCCGGTCTGCAACATTGGAACAACCGTATACTACACACCGCTCTGGCATCCTCCACAGCGAATTGTGACAGGGAGTACAACGACCACTACCGGATTGCCTGAGATGACGTCAAAGTATGCAAATCGAGGCTTCATGACAGAGGCACCACGGAATCACAATAATTCATGTCACAGAGGGATATGCTCGGCTGGAGGTGAGAGGGGGGCATCAGGCAACCCCATTTCCTATGAAAGTATAAGAAGAATGGCCATGCAATAGGGAATTCAGCTTGTACTTGCATATTTGACTAGATATTAATCTGTAAGTCATTTATTCCCTATGTTTATTCCGTAGGTGGTAGTTGATAATAATCAACTGTCCATTGGGGCCATTATAAATAACTTGCTGGCTACTAGCAACTATCATTACATTTTCCTCGTTTTCTGGAGAATACACTTGGTCAAAAATAAAACAGTCAGTCACTGGTGTCTACATGACCCCACGACCCCCCCCCCCCTACCCCAGGCATAACTGTCTAAGCAAATCTCTGGTTCCACTTACACCAACCGTAGGACTATTCTGGCTATGCTACAACTTTAAAAATTCATACCGAAGCACAGTAATCGTAATGCTTGCAGAACAGTATAGGCTCAAAATCTTTGGGTTGCCGAGAGCTCTGAGCACATCTAAATTTTCTATACCATTTCACCCAATTAGTGCAGCTTTCTTTCAATTGCCTAAGTCAAATTGGGTACACGCTTTTTTTATAAGGAACCTAACTAAAGGCCTAGTTCTAAAAGTTCCTTATTTTCGGACCTCTTTTTGTCAAATTCTAGTACTAAGAGTTCCTTAATAGTTCCTTAATTTTCACTGCACCTAGAGTGCCACAAAATGGCACAGACACTAGAAAAGCATTGAAATTTTGAATTTTACCTTTAACTATGGCTAGAACTCAACCTCAAAAGCACAAATGCGGCAGGAAATAAGTTTTATATACGCAAAAGCATAATTTAAACCAGGAAGTATCATATCTATTCCATTGATATCACCCAATGTAATGTAATATTCACTTGCATCTGACTACAGCAGTCGGAATTTGAAAATGAAATGTTCCTTGAGATTTTTCCTTTAGTAGAATAAATTCTTTAAATATTTTGGCCTTCTACATGTAGGTTCCTTATAAAGTGGTTCCTTATAAAAAAAAGCGTGCACTCCTTCCGATCTTATCTTTATCCACGATAGTAAGAAAGTAAAAATAGACCAAAACCATAGTCAACAAAACTGGCCCAAACACAGTCAGATCACTTGGTACCGTAATTTGCTTCAAATGATTTGTGCAACTAATCACATGAGCAATCAGGCGAGGCACAGCAACGTCTCAAGAACTGAATGAAGCAGAAAGAACAACTGACAAATCTTTTAAAGAAGTTGTCCATTAATAGGCCAACATTCTTGAGACAATGGATTGCAGAAAACAAAAGTGGTCCAGAGAAACTTAAAAAGAAGTAGTGAAAACAAACTAGAAAAGTCAAAACGAGTAATAAACAGGGAGAAGTAAACAAAGGGGAATCAGGCTTTTTGTCCCTCGTCATTGCTCTTCGTTGCTCGTATTGGTTTCGCAGTCATGCTACCATACAACTGGCTTTGTACGACGCTAAAACCATAAACAAGTAATAAAGAACAAAAAATAATGTAATGGGGACCAGGGTTTACGTTACTACAGAGGGGCATAATTGTGTTTAGCTTATATGTTCTATAGATATGAAGTTTCAGAAGGAATCATTACTACTATCAAACTGCAGTTGCTTTAGAAGGGGCCTTCCATCTAAATACACAATACATCCTGCAAAATCTACAAACAATCTATAACGCAATCACAACAAGACTATTCTGCTAAAACCCCATTTACAAGAAGAATAAAGTGAAGAAAAACAAAAAAAGCCTAAAATATACAAAAAGTCTAACACGCATAACAAAAGTCTAAAATATTACATAGTGCAGCTTTTAAAGGTGGCAGGGTTAGATGCTCGCTTTGCTAAAGATGATAGGATTTTCCACACTGCTTCTCCACTAAAAGAAAGAAAATTTGGCCATTTGAAGACATTTTCATTGTTAACAAGGCCAGCTGCAATACTCTTTAGATTATGCAAGGAAATAGTCGAGTCTGCGACAATCAAACCTATATAGAGACAATGGGAACTGAGCCCCCTCTTCTACAGCTCACTCTGGTATTTAAGCAGATAGGGACGTTAATCAAGAAGGAATTGTCGTTGTGTGGACGGGGGGACGTGGAAACTGTAAAAATATACCTGAGCACATCACAGTTTAGCTCGAATTCTAAATATTTAAAGGAATGAAAACAGTTGAAGGCAAGTTATCACAATTGCCCTATAGAACTTATTTGTTGAATTAGATAACTTGAACGAATGAATTGAATCTAAAATGCTACTAAATTCGTTCTCGTAACAAGTTATTGGGCATTTGTCCGAGATCTTAAACAAGACATAAAACGTGCCAATAAATATTCTATATTGATTTTCTAAATATACCATTAGCTGTGGTCGTCATGAAACGGGAGGCAATGAGGAAAAAGCTTCTGGAGATGGAGCTCCCCCAGAAAATTTTTTAGAGACACTCACTTTAGATCTAAAATGGCAACCTTTCTAGATTTAGAGATGCATGCTTTCTAGATGTAAAGCGTCAGACGAGATCACAACTATATGCATGTGAGAAACTTCAGTAGCTCTTATTGCTCCGATTGTCAATATAATTGATTACGACGAAAACGAGCCACAATTGCTAAGCTAAAGAAATGAAAAGCTGTAGAAATGAAAGAGCAAGAAAGAAATATAACAGGACAAGATGTCAGAAGAAGAGATCAAACTTAGCATTAGATGAACAAGAAGGGGCCATTGAAAACAATACCTCACGCAAATTTTGACAGATTTTCACCCCTCCTACCCAATTTTCACGCACAGTCACAAATCTAGAATAAATTGACCATCCCCCGCCCCGTGTGATGTCACACATTTTCATTTCGGAAATATAGAGTTTTACATTGATAAGTGTCACATTTTGAGATTCTTCTGTACCAACCGGAATACTTTAGAAGCCATATGGGCCCAGTTGAAGAGTAACGCTGATCAAAGTATACAGTATGCGGCAATTTTTGAAATTTTTGTTTTTCTACCAGCCTAAAACAAATTTGAATAAATAGAAACAAACACAGAAATACCGGAACATGGGGTTTTTCAAAAACTTCGAACAATTTGAACCAAGACATACTATGTGGAACATAATTTCAAACAACGAACACTAACACGAACAAACCGAAATTTTAAGTCAATTTAATCTGGTAGTTTACCCTAGTCTTCGATGTTCTCCCAGGCCTGTGTTCTCCCATACGAGCATTCGATCACCTGCCGCAATGATTGGAGTACGAGCAAAGAAATTTCGTTCTGGAGGCACTTCCAACCTTTCAATGTCAATATCGTCCATAAAATCAAACAGACTTTGATAGCATTTGATAGAAGTTGAAAAAAATTGACAATACTTTTTAACTTGAATACATGACTCGGATTAGCTAAAATCAAAGATCTTTGCTAAAATCCATCTTTACTTGCCTAAAACCAAGATTGCTAGCGCAACGAGCTACTAACTTCATACCTCCAAAGAACAGTAAACTTGAAAACAAAGTTGTTCGCTTTGATAAATAGTTTAGAGGAATTTCAGAATTTCAGAAATGATTATGAAGAAAATAACAAAACCAACAATAAAGTTCTCACAGGGAATGGCAATTCTGTAATGTTCAAACTCTTTAGAGCGTGATGTCACAATTTTCCAACAATCCCCCGTTCCACCTGAAAACCTTTCACACTCTGTCACAATCTGGGTAGTCCCCCCCCCCCCTAAAGGCGTGACGTATTTTTTGAATGGCCCCGAAGTGACATTTAAGATTGAACACAGAGCCGCTACCTGAAATTTTCTCCTTGTAAACACACTTTACTTGAAATGTTCCGTAAAATTGCTATCGATTTTGTAACAACCCAGCGCTCCCGATCGCGACACCCTTGACAGCACCTAAGAGTACCCTTTACATTTCAGTTGCCGCTCTTTTTTGTCTTCCTTGGCACCTTGTACTCTAAGTATCCTTCGTTGTATTCCCCAGATTCCCTTTCACGCTTTCGCGCTCTTTTGTTCCTTGCCTAAAAGCACGTGATATAAATATATCCTGGTGATTGGTTAATTTGCTTTGAGTTGAGTAAAGGCCATGCTCTGCTAGTGAACAGAGAAGCTTGGACAGAAGAGTAGAGAGAAAAGGCGGTAAAATAAAATTCGTAACGACAATGCCTAAGACCACTAAAAAGAAGGATCCTAACAAGCCTAAAGGGAAAAAGGGGGCTTACATTTTCTTTCTTGAGGATCGACGATTAGCTCGCAAAGGTGAGAAGTTGTCCTTTCCTGAGTTCTCAAAGGAGACTTCTGAGGAATGGAAGCAACTTACAGCGAAAGATAAAGAGAAGTACGAGAAATTGGCCTTAGCGGACAAGAAGCGGTATGAAGAAGAGATGGCAGATTACTCACCACCGTCCTCATCTGAGGATGAAGATGGAGGGAAAAAGAAAAGGAAGAAGAAGAAGCAGAAGGATCCTAACCGACCGAAAAGAAACATGTAAGGACCGAATTTTGAATTTTAATTATGGCGCCATTGTTGTAGCCAATGCCAAGCGTAAGTTTACATCAAAGGTCAAATTCAATGTGGGGTTTCTAATAAAGTTTATCATCGTAGCAAAATGAAGGTAGCAGAGGAGATTGCTTTTCACTCACGTTAATCATAGTTTTGCAGCGTTTTACAGGCCTGTTCGATTACATACCAAAAATAAAGATTTCTGCTTGAATTTGTTAAGCCCTTTCATATATTATTAATCGTTTTATTTCCAAGAGGTAATGTAGAGCACATAGTGAATATAGGAACACTTCTCAGACTGTCTTGAAGCATAATATTTCAGCACACTCGATAGTGCCCACATAATCAGTGCTTGATTTTGCTCCTCCTTTCTAGTACAGGAAAACCCCCTTCTCTATGCCCCTATACAATTCAATACATAACACGACTGAGAGTTTCATCAGTGAATGAATGCCTTATCAAACTGTGTACATTTTAATGCTACTGTTCATAGTGTTTTAGGCTAGAGCTCCTGAAAAAATATACTTTTGCTTCAGTGTATGTAAAATAACCACAGTATTGTAAGTAGGTAAAACTACTGCCATTTGGTTTTTCATTATGTAGCCATAAAGCTGAAAGAACTACTGTTCCACTGCATAGCAGCCCTACAGCCTTAGGTTCACAAAGTACCATGACCATATGTAATAGCACTTCTTCAACTCTTTCATGTTATATTTCAGAAGTTGTGTCTTTGCTTTAACCGTAAGTCCATAACTAATGTGAATTGCACTTATTTTCTTAACTTTTTGACTGCATTGATTTTGTGCAGCTTAATTATGCTTCAACTTTATGCATTCCAGGTCGTCATATTTCCACTTCTGTAGTGTACTTCGTCCCTCTGTTAAAGATGATAACCCTGGAGCCAGTGTTGGAGAGCTAGCAAAGGTTTTGTCTGATAAATGGAAGGAATTATCTGAAAAACAGAAAACTAAATATGAGGAGATGGCCCGTAAAGATAAAGAAAGGTATTTGACAGAGATGGATGCATATAATAGCAAAAATCCAAGCAAAAAAGTGAGAAAGGAGGAGTAGATGTGCCAAGAAAAATTTTGGATTAACGGTCTATAGTGACCAAAACAATCTGATGTAAATTTAAGCACCATTTGTCTCAAATTACAATTAGATTGCTGCATCTTTGTCATTTTCATGACAAGGGATTTTAAAGTGCTATTGTATAACTAAAAAGTTGTATTTTATGTCATTGATTTGTATTGTACATAACATGAAACTGTTACGGTGCCATTGAAATTTGTGAATGAAACTCAACAAAAAGTAAAAGTATATATAATAGCTAAATTAATTGTTTATTTGAAAAAGACAGCCTTTGGATGTGTAGAAGCTGCGATCACTCAAACACTATTGCAAACTGAATTTCTTTTGTATGGCTTGGATCTAATGGTTTTCCATGGTTGGTAGGCTTCCTGTTCATATATTAGTTACAAAATACTAAAAAAGCAAACATACATTTCATGCATACTCTGTAAGCATAGTTGATTTACTGTTGCCATTTGTTAGTGTGTTGTTACAATAAATGTGTTGGGCCCTTTGTCAATGTTAGAGCTTCATTTCCCTATGTCTATATTGTATATGTTATGTTTTTATACATGAAAATACTGTCTCATTTCTTTACTTCTCCTCACAAAATAAGTATCAGAATTGATTCCAGTCTGACTTTACAGTCTTTAACCTGACCTTAATTGCAGCTTTACAGTTATCTCTGCAAACATTTTCAGAGGTGGTAGATACTTTTCTGCCCCCAGGTATCAAGCACTATTCTAAACCAAAAGCTTCAGCTAAAGTTCCAGCTATGTGGGGGTGGGGGGAATCTGTCTACAACTGATATTGTTTTATCTCCACTTCCATTCTATGTGCACCATTTCTAGATTATATAGCCAACACCATAGGTAGAACCAACACTTACCACCTAATCTTAGGTCCCAAATAGGGGGGTCTAGAATAAGGATGTCTTGGCATGGTTTTTCAAAAATGTAATAAGCTAGGGGGTGTTTATTCAGGACTCAAAAGTACAGTGCTTCATTCATGCTGCCAAAATTATCAAAGTATATACTTTGTAAGGAGCTCCTTTATAAAGAACCTAACTGCAAAAGACCTAGACAGATGAGGGACTTGTGTGAAGACAAAATCATTGAAGAATTTTTAATATTTCCATCACTGTGAACAATGATGAATCGTGAGGCCATTTCCATTCATTGTAGTGAAATTCGTTTGGGCTGTGTAATCTCAGTCATCAGCAGTGTTTCAAGTTGAATTGAAACTTGCAAAAACTATCTATGGTATCTTGTTTTACCACTTAATACATCTAATGCCGATATGGTATGAAATGTGCCGTTAAGTCTGCTGTCTTAGGGCTCAGGTTTTTACCTATCACACAATATATCGATAAATTGGGCAGCCTCTACTCCCGAAGGAGCGGAACTGATTTGAATGCTACTAGGACAAAGTGATAGAGTCAATAAATAAAGGCAGCAAAGCTCAGTTCAACAAACTCCATTATTATCAAAGCGTAATGTTTTTGGTACAATTCCATGGCCTGGGCTCACATTGATTACACAAAACGCAACTCGTTATGATCTCTGGGATGCTTTGGAGACGTTTGATGTCCCCATTTCCATTTCTTTGGAAAATAACATTTATTCTATTTTACTTGCTTTATCTTCCTCTTGATTCCGACAATCTATTCACGACATAATTGGTAGTATCAATAAACCTCTCAACACAGTTCATGAGGCATGATTCAGTCCTAGAGTCCAATTTCGATCCTGGCTTTTCCACGCATTTCTCCCAACAAATATCGGTCAAATTGTGAACATGAGCTTGAAAACGCGCTTTCTGGCTCTCTACTGCAAGAAATTGTTGTAATTCTGGGTCTACTTGCTCTCCTGAAGCCATGATCGTCTACGAAGTACGGCCTAGTCAGAAACTGTGAAGCACGGTCCAAAAGACCGATCTAAGCCAACATGTGCCATTACATCAAGCAACAGACCCGGAACTTACCGGATCGCAAAAACCTGATATTTGGGCAGGGCAGTTAGAGGATGGCCTTCAACATACTACTGTTGAGCGTACATAGAGGTCTTAAAACGGGGTGACAGTGAGAGGACTCTCCAAATAACTACACATGTAGTAAAATGATGAGGTATGTTTGAGACAAAACTAGCCAAATCGAAATAACCCACTAATCACCTTACTCATACAACAATAAATATGGAAATGATAGCCGCTGTATGGAAAATAGCGTACCCGATGCTTATTCCAGTATTAATTACAGTAGTTCCACGTGAGATAAACATATAATGTCTAAGTCATGACAATAATAAGAACTAACACTCTAAGATGAAAAAATAACTGTGTAAGGACCGAGTTAGGATTCTTCCCCATTACATGTGGACTTGAAGAACTACTGGGCTGTAGTGAGAAAAAGGAGGGCAAAATAAGATGGCGGCAAACCAGAGTGCATTCAGCAGGGAAGCCCTTGCAGCACAGAATGTAATAACTGCAATTTCTACAATGAAGTATCAAAGAGCTAATAAAATCAACTATTTATGAATAAGAGTTATATACTGGCATTTTTATGTATCAAAATAGCTATCGGCACTGCTAGACAAGTTATATTTTCCCGTTTTTTGTTTTTACTTAAGTTCACTGCACTGTACAGTACGTACATTTAGCTTTTCTATCAAAGGAGGTGGAGTTAAGCACCTGCACAGAGCGCTACACAGCCAGATTGTCCATATGCACTGAATTTTGGTTAAATGTGACCATAAAAATTGTGAACTTAACTGCAAATTTTATGATGAAAATATCCTGGATAGAAGCAACACTCTGACATTAACAGTAATGTGGTTAGAACAAGGATTTCCTGGGGGGATAATTTTTATATTAAGTTCGCTGACGGCGGAGTACTATTGGAAACCTGACAGCAGTATAATAATTAGCATCATTTTCTTTCACAGTACAAAGAATTCATTTTACTCTACAACAAGATATCTGAGATGTGCTTTCAGCATTGTGTCAATAGCCTAAATGAAAAGAGCCTAACTGAAGATGAGGTAAATATACACTACATTGCATCATAGTCATAGTCAGCAAACAATATTCAGGTATGTGGTAGCTTCATGCACAAAATTGTTCTTATGACATCTGCATACAGAGATGGCAATTTTTGTGCATTACCATGGTAAGTGTTCATAACAAGTAAGGGTGGAGGGATAGGGAGCAACTGCATTTGGCCCAAAGGGATATGGACTCAGTTTCTATAGCTGTACATGTGTACACTTTGCCACAGCTTATTTGCTTACAAGATCTTTTCAAAATCTGCAATTTTCCTCAGTGGTGATTTTGTACAATTTTATACAGCAGATGGTGTTATCATTTTCAGTATTTGATTATTGTTGCTTCAGTACAATACTAAGGACATGCTGCAGGCATTTCAATGATGCATACGAGTCTTGCTGATAATGCTCAGGCAATGAAGATGTTGCTGCTCATGTTAATGGCAGTAGCGTGATGGCTGTGGTTGTTGATTATCTGAGTGGTCATTGCTATCATACTATTTAGTTTGCCAACTAGATTCAAAGCCACAAGTGCATAGGTGTGTAAGCCACAAAAAGATTTTGCCCCTAACATAACATTTCATATCAATATGCCAACTGAGCCTTTTCCAGGGGGTTATTACACGCCAACACTGCCTGTAAATGGACAACCCTGTCCCTTTAGTATCTTCATGATAAAGGCAACTACACCTATGGTTTTGATTTCTGTTCTAGATTGAATTCTGGGGGGGGGGAGAAATTTTGAAAATCCATTTTAACTATTTATTTGACTTTTAAGTGTATCAAAAGAGTATGCTAGCTCTTGTCGTACTTTATGTATTGTAAATATATATGTTCATTACCATACAGATAGGGTCCAATAGGAGAATGTGTTGATGTGTGTCACAATAAAATTTTCCATTCTTTCATGAAACATTGACAACCTGCAGCAAAAACTTTTGTGTACAAAAGTATTACTTCATGTCTATTAGTTTGTAGTTTTAAGAGATTGCGAGACATATCCATCCTCGCTGTTTTCTAACAAATATTTCTGAATTCTGTTTTACTTACAGATGCAAAGTCTTCTGATCTAAAAATGAAATTACTTGATTCTAGATAAAATGCACTGAAAAATGTTCTGGTAAAATGGTGAATGTAAATCATCGGCTAATGTCTGTGTTTATGGAAATAGGGCCACCAGTGGATAAACAACTTGGCCTATCAGGTAGCGGACTGGCAGCACCAATGTAACGAGATTGAAGCCAAGAAAATAAATGGAAAATCTGAAACTAAGTGCATGTGCATAGTGTCATCCCAGTGGTGTTTCTATTCAAAGTTATAGTTGTAGGACTCCACAAGAAATTGGACAATTTCAATATACTCTTACAAATCAATTGCACATTCTGTAAAAGATGGATGGGTGTATCAATCCTAGCTATGCAGTGAAGGTTGGGGTGGATTATATCAAATAATATTCCATGTATATTCAATATCCCTCATGTTGTGCACATGTCTGGCAGCAGCCACATGAAATGAGTAATATACAATATGATGTACCGTTCTCTTGCCTCCATACTGTGCTATACTTGTTAGCTATATACATTGTAAGTTTCTATCCAATCACTATTTTTTCAAGGCATTGATTTATAGGAATAAATAGGAGCATGTTAATAATAATAGTAATAATAATAGTAGTAACTTTTTATGTCTGTGTTACAATACTTGTGGATTACTAATACATATGGAGTACTGATACTTATACCTACTAACATACAGCAATAAAAATTGCATTATGGGATCTGCTGCTTAGGCTGTGCTGGCGCATTTGTTTTCATGCTTACTGCATCCAGCTATTGACATAGTTTTAGTGAGGTCAAAGTCACTCAAGATACCAAGTGATCAAATTTTTATGATATCACTGGTAATCAGATGTGTCACTATGGCCATGGGGGAAGGTGCAGGGTTGTGCACCCCCTTGCATCAAAGGCTGTCAGCAAATTTAGAAGTGCTGCTTTAGTTCAGACTAAAAGTAATGATACCTACTTGAGTACAATGAATGTAAAAGTCACAGAACTTTACTCGTAGTTATAGCTATATGGTGTAAACTGATGCAAGAAATTCATTTCCTCTCTAGTATGTTCTCAATGCAAGCTTGTTTTGATCAATTACGGTGTCCTAACAAATTAATTACCATTTATCCATAAGATAAATATACTGATGGCTCGCCATGACTTGTATATTTATAAGCCATGGCATGTGGCTTGCTTTGCTCTCCAGTCCAGAGCGGAGGGGTGGCAATAAGGGGAGGGGTTGGAAAATTTCCAGGGTGAATGTCTATGGGGTAGGCTGTTATGGATAGGGACGGAGAGAAGACTAACATGTACTTTTGCACCGCACAAATCTTACGAATGACTTCAGCCTTGATGAGTATAACTGAGTTTTCCGGACATAAACTGATATTTTAGCAACTTTGCCGACGCACCCACCCCCCCCTCCTTAAATGCGATACCACTGGCAACAGCATCAAGACAAATGAACTAAGTTTTATTCCTTACCTACGTGATAATACTGCACATATTTCTTTGCGCTGAAGACCAAAGTTGAAATAATCCCTTAATAGGTCACTTTCATCTTCATGTTTGATCTCCATCATGAAACATACTGTTTACCGTTAATGCACTAGTTACACGTTTTTTCGTTTGCAAGAAACCTGGCTCAAGGCCTGGTAGTAAAAGTTCCTTAACTTTTGAGCACATTTTAGTCCCAAAAGTTTCGTAGAAGTTTCTTAATGTAATGGAAAAAACTGAAATGATAACGAAAACAAAACGTAAAACATTATCTTTTGCAGTGCCTATAAGACTTTAGTCCCTATAAGACATTTTATAATGCCCTTGCGGTGCCCTTGCAGTGCCCTTGCAGTGCCCTTGCAGTGCCTATAAGACATTTTAATTCCAAAAGTTTCGTAGAAGTTTCTTCATGTAATGGAAAAAACTGAAATGACAATGAAAACAAAACGTAAAACATTGAAAATCGTGTAACTTTTTACAATTGCCCTGTAACAAATGTCATAATGTAGCATGCAAAAGTATAAATTTGCCCCATAAAAAGTAGATTGTGCCGTGGCCGTTATGGGCCACCGTATCTTACAGCACTTTCTCATTTCATGCAAGCGTTTTTTCAACACAAGAAACAGTGATCACGACTCTCTTTCGCCGCACAATTCTGTATCTCTTTGGGAAAATACCCTCTAGGCTCTAAATTAATAAGCGGGGGGGGGGGGTGGGCTGCAATAAGAATGTCCAGGTATGCATACGTTGAAAAATAAATTGTCGGGGGGAGTCTATTCCGGACTGGAGAGTTGTTAATTTACAAGGATTCTTTTACTTTATTTTCCCTTTGTACACTCTTTTCAATATAGTTTTGTGAAATCTTCGGAAGAAAATGGCATTCCCGATTATCCAAATCATTGACTATGCGAAGTCGGACAGGAACTTTTAGTTCAGTCTTTTTGGATAATCAGGGTTCATACAGGACCTGGAAAACCTGAAAAATTGGCTAACTTTTGGCAAAAATCCCGGAAAATCTGGAATAGTCGATGGTTTTCTGTTAATTTATTAGAGAGTCGGAGAAAAATCAGGGAATTCTGATATTTGATCTTGTGGGGATTCTCCAAAGCTGCCCTCTACCCAAAGAACTTTAGTGATACTAAAGAAACCTGATTTGTTTTCCGCTCCGTTGTTTTCTGTTTCAGGCTTTATCCATCACATTTCTGGCATTTATCTTTGAAGATAGTTTCTAAACATATTATGTATTCAGTGGCATAAATCGTCAGGGAAAATCATCGTATTGCGAGGAAAAGTCAGGGAACTTAATCTGGAGAATCTTGTATGAATCCTGATAATCGAGAAGAGGCCGTCCCTATAGTGAGGTGCGGTGTGGGGTGTCACACTCCAAGACAAAACGCCTATCAGCAAATACCTTAGGTGTATTTAATTTCGTGGTGTATTATATTTCGCGCGTTCTTGAATTCGCGCATTTTAAATTCGCGCACAAATCTTTCATATTTTCGCGCAGTCTTGAATTCGCGCACACGAGAAAGTACACAGGATGACACGACAATTCAGTTGTAAAGAAATTATATTCCTGAACGTTTATGTTGCCTAAAAGTAACCTCTTTACAGAAATGGGTCTTCATACTGCCGCTCTGTTGCTAAAAAATTTGTAATCCCAGCCCTCTTAAACCCTTTTACAGCTATATCTGGTCGATTTTGCATGCGGTCATAAAACGATGTCAACCATTGTGCCTGTATCGGTTTCAAAATGCTGATTCTCAAGTCCACTTTGACTTGCTCTGCTTCACAGCCATTTTGAATTTGCTGTTGGACTTGTCCTACGAACCATTTTTGGGACTCTTTACGGAGAAATGCCTTGCAACTTCTATTCACAGCGAGATCAAGGGGCTGGTAAATATGGATCATGTTGTTTGGAACTGGAACCATCTTTCCGTTTATTTTATGCACCAACTGCTTCTCTTCTTCAGTCCATTGGCCCTTAAAAAAATCAGCTAGCAAAAGCCACTCTTGATTTTTTCTCAGTTGTAGCTCTTCTCTTATCTTTTCGACATATGGCATCAAAATTTTCAGTACAAATTCTTTGCATTTCTCTTCAATGGACCAATGGTTTTCAGTGTGTGTGATGTGAAATTCTTTCGGAAATGTGTAGTTCGGATGACAACGATCAGTTTTTCCTTGATAAATAAGCTGCATCGGCAAGAAGTTTCCACATAAGCTTATTGCAAACGTGCCAGTTATTTGTCTTTTGTCTGTCGAACTTGTTATGGGAATCGATTTTTCTTCTTTCTTTGCCATAGTATATTGATTTTAGTGACATTGACATTTAAAATAATAAAGAGTTTATTATTTTTGCAGAAAGCAAAGCGTTGAATGCTTTCTCGTAGAATTTATGACGATATTTTGCCTTTGCGTTATGCGCATGCGTCGCCTTTTTCACGCAGCTCAATTTTCGCGCAGTACTTAATTTCGCGCAGTCAGGGGTGCGCGAATAATAGTACACCGCGAATTTACATACACCTAAGGTAACCAAAATTCATCATTTCTGTCGGCAAATTCCTTTAATCTGTATGTTGTAGGAGCCTGAGCAGAAGAATTAAATGCTCTTCGGAAACATGACGCTAATGAATTTGCTACATTTATAGGCTCCTGCAATTCGCCCATGTATTGAACTCATGCCACTTACAAATTTAAGCAGGTTTTCCTGTTTAAGTTGGAGCTAATAGCTGTTTAACACTATAAATCGTTATGAAGATACCTTTCATGATCATTTTTGTCAAAAACTGTTTTCCGAGCACAATGCTGCACTGGTACTTATACTTTTAACGAATTCCCGCAAAATATCACTGTTATTCTTTAGGGAACAATCTAAAATCTCCTGGCTTTGAAAATTATAGGCTGACTGTGCAGAACTGGAAAATGGAAAAGCAGCTGGTCCAGGTAGACTGCCCATAACTATTGTCAAAGATGCGGCAGACCTTATCTCAAAATCCCTTCTCTATCCTAATAGATTCATCTCTAGAAAACGGCCGATTCCTAGACACCAGGACACTCGCAGGAGTAACTCCCATTTTCAAATCAGCAGCGTAATTCACAAGAAATAGCCAGCTTTTTGTAAACTGTATTCCACAACAATCGTATCCATCACTGGTATAAAAAATGACTCCATAAAGGTAAATGTAACGACTTTCTTGACATAAGGAAAGCCTTCCAAAGAGTTGACTTGAAAATCATGCTAAAAAAGATGCGTAGATATGGTACGAAGTACATAGTTAGAAATTGGTTCTAGTTCCATTTAGATCATAGGAATCAATTTTTGTTCGATATATGGTCAACGATTGAAGGTAAGCTGAATTGAGGAATACCCCAGGGCTCATGTCTAGGTCCTCTCCTCTTTATCGTATATTTAAGCGACCCAGAACAATGCCTGACGTATTCACAATCATATCGACTGACGCCGAAAAACTAATTTTTGACGCACAGCAACAGAACGGATGAAAACAAAGTAAGTTGAGCCCTAAGGGACGGGTCATTATTTACTTGTGGGGAGGGGGTGGAAGACATTCTCATACATTTGATGGAATTTTCCTCCCTCCTCTCAGATTTATGTAAGTACAGTATTTTGATCCCCACTCCAGGATTTTAGAAGAAACTCCATAGTCCTTCTCTAGAAATGCTCTTTATTTTTCATCCCCCTCTATCTGAGAGTGCAAAATTCTGGTACCCCTCCCAGATGTCTTCCACCCCCTCCCCTGGAAGAATTAATGGCCTGCCCTTATCCCGTTAAATTTGAGTACATGACAAGTGGGCATCCTCGCAAATTAAACCCATTGGATATTTCAAGCACGCTGGGATTGAACGGCTACAAAGTCGTAAAGGGTAAATTGCGTGGATGCTTGCGTCACCAAAAGCTAAAGAATGTCTGTACTTCTTCAAAAACAACTTAGCGTTTACTACGCTATTATCGAAAGTCATCTTATTTATTTCACCTTATTTACCCACAATAGCCATTCAGCTATACTTGTAATTTGATATAAACTAATACACTATTACATGAAGCAAATTAAGCTACCATACCACAAAAAAACTACATTCTACAGCAAGAAGTATTTTATTGCTGGTCTTCCACGGATTTGTGGAGGATCTACGCTCTGTTAACATTATCTGGGGCAATCTTCCTAAAACAAACATTGATAACCTCCAATGCCATCAGGCCAGAGCTAGTACAATAATTGAAAGTGTCAGATATTCAGATCACTGGTCATGCAACTGGCTGAGAGGTGAAAAGCTCATTTGATTCGATCGAGAGGTCATGACGTATAGGGCTATGCACACAATAAGCTCCGAAGCCCTTAGGGGAAATTTCAACATAGATCCTCGCACCCAAATTATGCTACAAAGCATTTGTAAAGATATCAAGACTCCTGTAGCGAAGACAGCACTTTAAAAAGAGTTCCACTCCACTACTCTGCTCTCAATGTTTGGAATGATGTCCCAGCTGAAAGGAGTCTTGAGGATCAAATAGAAAGCGCCAACACGACCCCCTGGAAGACTAGCATTTAGGCTATAGACTGTAATTTATTACATATGATTGCGCTATAGTAATAATTATGTATTATACTGTATAGGCGTCCCTCGTGTACAAAAATCAACTTATTGCATCATTCTTATTATAACTTTCTCCATTGGGTCGCCAAGTGGCAGTGAGTTCAGTGTTTAAGAGAACTTGTACCAGAAACCACCGTAAATCGTAGTTGTTATCGATTGGCTCCTGTATTAATAAACTTCTTATGCAGCAAACCTTTTCGTTGCATTTCACCGTTTATTATTTCACTTGGACAAACATTCAACGTCATTAAAACTGGTAACGAGTTGTACAAATGCTTCTCTATTGTGACGTCATATTAATATCCAGATATTCTTAAGTACTTAGTGCGTATGTGGAGACATTTCGCATTACTAAGAAATCGACGAAGGACGTTTATTAGTTATTTGCAGAAGATTTTTATGAAATAAGGATAAAAGAATGCGCTAGAGTGATGTCTAGTTTGCAACGACGCACCGTATTCCGTCATCGTCGGCAGAAAAAACCCGGTCGACTGTTCATTCGACGTATTGGGCGGTGTTTTTCACCGTTACTGAGCTGCTTTCCGTGCGTAACAAACAAAGATTCTGTCCAATCATTGGACACATATTCCAGCAGTAAAGATGACGAAGAAAATGATAACCGTATCGTGAAGATATTGCGGAGAAATGACTCTACTATTATGATAACCAATCAAAACGACACGCCCTTTCTTGACAAAGTGGAATGGGATCACATTGAAGAAGACAGTGAACGTTGTGCGAATCAACATGATCAAATGAGTTCAGTGAAGAGCATTCTAGTGCCTCCTCCAAAGGATTTTGATTGTAGCAGTTACCCAAGGCAAGGCTTCCATGAGAAGGAGCAGGCAATGATGCTATCTGTTGATCGGAATGATAGAAGTGTAACAGATCAAAAACACTGTAAAAGCCAGTTTAAATTTCCGACAAAGCAAATGTCCATCAACATCACAGCCAATACCATACTTGGTGATTATGAGAAGCTAAAGGAAGACGATGAAGGGATTGCACGCAGGCAGACCAAACAGCCAGGAATGCAACTGCATATTACTGAGAAGAAATTTATCTGTTGTGGTGCAGACGATGTATCAGATGTTGAAGAGCTTCAAGAGCTTACAAATATAGAAAAAGATATCGCAGGATTCGATGAAGAAGATAATGAGCTGGATCTGGTGATTCACGGGCGGGCTTGCTTATCACAGCCTATTTCGTGGCATACTTACCCAGTGGTACCAAATACTAAATCACTAATGACTTCTCATCATATGAATGACAACGACATGATGACTTACCAAGATGAAAGAGACATTGAAAGAATTTTGCTAGGGGCTAATAGCATGGTTGAGGAAGAAGCTAATAAAGGGGAGGTTCATGGATCAAGTAGACAAATGACAACAGGAGGGAAATCTCAAAAGAGTACGATAGGGGAAAATGAGCTGATAAGTGAAAGTGCTGGAACAATTCATAGGCCACCACCCCCAGTACCAACTAGATATCTGGAGATTCAAATAGGTACATGGGTTGGAGACGAAAAGTCTATTACACAGTTGAAAGCTAAACGACAAGATCAGATAGGAGGGTATATGATAGAGAACCCTAAGAGAAATGAAAGAGAAAAGGGCAAGAGGGAAAAGAAGAAAAGTAAGACAAAGAAGGAAAAGAGTAATCAGATGGGTGGTGAGGGGCAAACAGAAGAGAAATCGCCAACCAATAGTGACAAAGCTCTTAATATCAATATAGATAAAACAGAGGAAAGTTGTAAATGGAAAAAGATGCAAAATCACCACTTGGAGGTAGAATCATTGGAACAAGAAGAATTATATGCAAAATACTCTAGAGTGAAGAACCAGCAAATATTGAATAATCCAATCAAAGAACTGAGATCCAAGGCAAAAGCTAGGGAAAACTGCATAGGACACAAAATAAGCAATTTATTGTCAGGGCTGTTGCATGACAGCTTTGATGGAAAGACAGATTCAGATATTGAGAGTACACAAATTCACTTAACACCACTTCAGTACACTTCACAGAGTGCAGAAACGAATACAGGAGGAGATATAGAAAACATGGACTTAACTGCAGGTTTGCAAGTTGAAAAGTTTCAAAATGAAGGGAGTCAAGAAAAGGACATTGACAACCCTCATAAAAGGATAGACTTCTCTTATAAACAGTATTTAGCAGCTTCAAAAGAAAGACTGCCAGAAAAAGGAAGCTCCCATGAAAGTGGAATGTTAGTAATTGATAACAAAGTTGACCCCATAGACATCATGCAAGACAAGACAACAGGATGCCTTTTTCAATATTGTGACTATTTTCAAAAATCTGATCAAAGAAATCCTGAGAAGAATTTGCTAAAAGAGAAACAGAAAACAGCACAGAAGGAAGAAAAATGCAATAAGGTACAATCACAGTCATTTTGCCAAGAACAGGAGGTGGATCCATGGCAAAGGCAAGCATCAAAGGCAACAAAGAAAACTAAAACACTAAATAAAGAAACACAAGAAAGGGAAGCAAAAAGATTTGTATTTGTACAGTCCTTTGACCCATTTGATAATGATGATGACTATGGTGAAATAGAAGAGGTATTGACTTGTGATTCAGACACACTAATAAATGTAGAATAGTTATCCCACAAGGATATACTTCTTTAAAAGTTGTTCACTTAGATTGAGAGTTCACAATACATTTAGGGACAGCCTGAAAAACAGCCATGCTACACAAGCACAGAACTACAAGCCCTGGAAAATAGAACTAAAAGCAGCATCTGCTATTGAAAATTGCATATACCTAAACACACTTCAGCAGATCATAATGATATTTAAAGTCTGATAGGAAGAAAGTGAATGACTCTAGTTTAACTACTGCTTGTTTCTAGAAGGTGACTGTTTAAATATTGACTGGTGAACACTCAAGCATGATTGACTACTGCACTTCATTCAGATTTAATAAACCTGGCATCAAAAAGTATGCTAATACCAGCAGATATGGTGATGTATGAACACATTTGGAATGTAATTTGTAGGTGAATATGAAAGATAGATCCATTTCTTCTTGTCATATCTGTACAGACACTTAAATGCTGAAACTTTGATGGTTTTTCTCTAGATATTCTAAATAATACCAGGACTCATTACAGCAATGGCTTCAATGAAAAGTAAAAGCTGCAACTTCACCCTTTGACAGCAGATGCCTAACATCAAAACCTTTCCACATTTAGTGTCACTACTGGAATGGTCAGTAGGTGGCAGAATACAAGTAAGGCAGGCTGCCAGTGTGGCACACTATTGCCTAGACAGCTATTAGAAATTCAATCAAGTCACTTTATCCTAAACAGATTCAATTTATTAAATACTTTGAAAATCTCAGTTGGGGCAAGTAAACTGATTATATAGAAGTTTACCAGAAGGTTCATTTTCAAGGAAAAGAAAGCAAAGATGTAACTGCTTTCTTAACAACTATGATGATGACTGTTGGTGCAGTCCAATATACAATTGTTAAGGAAGTAGTGACATCCATGGTTTCTTTTCTTCAAACATGCATCTTCTGGTAAACTTGAATATAAGTACAATTTTCTAAATACATGTCTAGTATCCCTTTAGCTAAGTACATGTTTTCTATAAGAATATATTATACAAAAAAGCAGCACTCAGCTGCTCAAAAAGTTAGAAAGTTATGTACTGGACTGCTGAGACATAAGAAAGTTGATAAGTTGATACACACTTGAAGTGCGTGCATTTCAGTGTTATTATTGCATGTCTGTCAGTGTGTCAGTGTAGTTACACTTCAGTGTTACGCAGACTCGAGTATTCTCAGTTAGAAATTCTTAAGAATGTTTCAGAGCTGAAATCATGACAAAGATAAGAAGGTTTCAGTACTGGGCGAACATATACGTGGGTACATGCTTTGCACACAATAAACTACTAACTGCTTTATTCTGCATGTAATACATTTTTGCTCTCCATTTCATGCTCTATGTGTCGTGAAATTTACTTTATTCTCCGCCCATCTTCTGCTTCATCGTGCTGTCATATGACTTTCAACAGACCGAATACGCTTTTTAATCGAATCTTCGCTTAGGCTAAAAATTTCACTATTTCTCAGAAACTATGATGTCATTAGATTCGACTGCACGGCCTATATACTGCTAACGCTACCTATAGGCGTTCGATACTAGTATCACTTTCTAGGCCTATAAGATACACAAAATATGTAACACCTCTAACAGTCTAGATCATAGCAACTAAATTGCAAATTCAATATATACCTGGATCACACTGTTGCCCAACATAGTCACATGTCAAACGCCCGTCCGAAAACAGTGAACCGCCCTATCACAATATCCAGGGCGAAGCTTTACATAACAGATGCTACAGCAGTTCACTCATCCAATCTAAACTCAATAATTAAACAAATCATTTACAAAGTTGCTTACCTCGCACTTTCTCTTCTTAAGTTTGTAAATACGATTTATTTTCTTTTTCGATGCCAAAGACTTTGTTGCATGATCCATCTCCTGCCCATTGGTATCTGGCCTAACCCGTCCTTTTCGATTTGACGATAACTCTTCTTTCTGATCCTCGTTTATGTCAAGCTTGATAGTGGGAACAGCATCTGCTTTAATTTTTGGTCGATCTAGCTTCCAATCAATGCTCCGCAAAACCGCCGGGTCTTTCTCGAAACAGCTATCCTCAAAATGAACGCTGCAAACTCTTGAATGGGCGGTAGGATTGAAATGGCATGTTTTGGACATCCATACTTTTCTATGCATAGGATCCGTTGGAAAAGAGAAAAAATGGATACCAGAGCCTTTATACTGTCTCCTTCTACATGACCTAACAGCACATCCTACCATACTTGCAGCTTTGTACGGAGCACAGAAGCAATGAACATCCAATACCAACAACGTGTTCCTAATCTGTTGCTCTGGGGGAGTAAATTCAAATGTCATCTGTTACGTCATACCCATAATGCAGTGTAAAACATTTTCGGTTTCTTTTCGGTAAGACATTCTCTTTAGCCCACACATTAACAGTAACAGTTATGTCTTTGCCGTAAATACTCCATTTAGCCCCCTATGGACTTATCTATTTTTATACTTTTGGACGGGGCTTATTCGAGGGGAGGGCTATTTCGACTGGGGAGGCTTATCATTTTGTGATAGATGCAACAAAAGAAGCTCGTCTTCAAAACTGCTTTTCTCTATTACATATAAAAAGAAAAGGCTAAAAATAATCACCAATCATTTCGAGGATTTACGGTATAAATTAAGAAAGTGCCTATCTGTCTGTGTAGCAATGTAGTGTTAGGTAAGCTCGAAAATTCTTGCTAAGAAACTCTTCAGAAAGTTCCAGTACTGAAATCATGAAAAAGCTAAGATAGTTTCAGTACTGCGTTAAAAACCGTTCTTATGGAACAAAAACGTGTAATACACAAACCATTTTAAGAAAATAATGAGCTGTAACCTCGGGGTGAGAAAGCATAAAGAAAAGTATCCTTAATTATATAGCTACTACATGGTGTTTTTCTTACATTGAAGCAGGAGGGTGCTGAAGTCGGGATGTGGGCAGTATCATAGCTCTCATTGATTGCAGACTGATCATGGGTTTTCGGTAATGATCGTGCCTTTTTCAAACCTGTCGATAAATTTCTGTTGCTAGAGCCCTCCCCCACCCCTATTCAAAAGTCCTTTGGCATGCCACTTCAAGGCAGATTCACCGAGTCTTGAATGTCTGGAAAGACCACAAAGTCAGCTAGGAACTAACAAGCCCTATTGCATACAAATGAATGATATAATAGGCAACAAAGCGGTTTTCTCAAGTGCCGTTGCAGACGCAACGATATGGTTCAAATTCAAGCAGATAAACTGACATGAAATCACAATATCATATTCTTAAACCAATCCTGGTGTGGTTTTAAAATGAGATTAGAAATAATAAACATTTTTAATAAATGCATTCATTTGAAGGAGACTCATCCCAAGAGAAGCAAGAAATCAGGATGATTGACATCTTGATATCTAAAAACAGCTAGTGGCTGCTTAGCCAAAGTTGTTGATATTGAGAATTGTTCTAAGCAACTTTTATATTGTTCAAAATCGTTCTCAGTATGTTTTCATAGAAGTGTACTTTCACCGTTGCTAAGGTAATAGTTTATCAACTTTACAACAGTAATAACTTGCTGGTAAATATAAGAAAGAGGTCATTACTTATGATCGGTGTGGAGACTGATGAGAAAATGGTGGGCTAACTGAAAAAAGCAAGTTGTGCTTGGTGGGGTACCAGAATAACGATTGAACTCAGTGGTAGTGAAAAAGCATATACAATATTTAAGCATAAATGCAGCCTTGTTTTACTGTTTTCCTTCGGTGGGGTAAAGAAAATTTGACTTAAGCAAATGGTGGGGAAAGACTTTTTTGAGGGCATATGATACCCTTTCTTCAGTCACCATCCCGATTATAAATAATGACCGCTCCCTAAGTTGCAATAAACTCTTAAGCCATATCATGTGATACGAACCTGGTCCCTCTTGACAATCAGAGAGTGACTTTACCAGTACCCATGAATGATAAATGTTTTCATGGCTATAAGGGAAGGATAAAAGAGACGGAAAGTGCTGGAAGGTTAGCGGTTAAATGTTATATCCTAGCAAAGATAATAAACATGTTTACCTGTAGCAAGAAGATTAATAGTAAAGCACATAAAGACCGCTTCCCTCACTAATGTCCATTAGCTACGTCCAGAATCAGATTCTTCTTTCATTTAGGAGCAACAATTTTGCATCAAAAATAGCACAAAATTGGCAAACGGGGCAGACATAGTAAACAGAAATCATGCTAAAAGGCCATAACACAATACCTATTCGATGAAATATCGAATTTCATAAATTACAGTACTCTATAATAATAAATGCTACATACAATCATAAAAATGCATTATCCTGTGCCCCGAGTAGGCCATTAACAAGCATACCAACTACAAATGGTATTAAATACACATTATACAAGCTATGAGATACAACAAGCTATGAGATACAACAATCAAACAAAATGCATCCCAGGCACCGCGGAACAGGGGGGCTGGGGGGCTATAGCCCCCACTTTTTTCGACAATAAACAATAATGTTTTAAAGAGGTCAAAAGAATTCGCTAATGATTGATTACTGTAGTTTTCCGGCACTCAAAGGCGGCATCTGAATGAAGCACTAGTATTGTGCTGCAGGGATTACTTTTTTGTTAAATCGTGACGTCAATAATAGAGTAATATAGCCACTTCGCTAAATTTTAGCCCCCCCCCCCCCACTTTCAGACTGTTCCGCGGTCCCTGCATCCCAGTAATTAGTTATCAGATAAACTGTAGTAATGCCTATAACTCAGTTAGTCCTTTTATAATTATATCGATTCAAAACAGGAAAATCAATGCTTTTTTCCTTGAAACTCGTAATAGACAAACTCAGTATAATTAAGAAATAATACGTAAATCAAACTCAAACATTCCCATGAATGTCAAGTTGATAGATGCCAATCACAATCTACTTTAACCTCAACCTCCTATGAACACTAGCAGTCTCCACATTCAAGTAAACTATTGCGTACTTTTGCTATTCTGAAATCTCTGCAAATATCATATTACTTATCACTGGATATAGACATTCACGAACGGGAAATTGATGAAGAGGATAGGTTGGCAGATATAACCCCGCTGGAGTCAAATAGCTAAGAGTTACAGGCAAAAGCATTATTCAATAGGAGACCAGTTCCAATGCAAAATGTTAAGCAGGCATGTCTTGTAACAACGGTAAAACTTAACCGCATACTACTATTTACTGGCTTATGATAGAGTAAAATTAAACCGAAAAAACCCTTATGAGAAAATAATTAAAATGGCAGTCTTATGCTATATATTGCTTCCAGTAAATATCTCAAGTTCTTGAAGTCTCTTTTATTCGAACACATAAATGCAGTTTCATGTTTTACTTGCTGAAGCATTAAACCTGAATGAAGACCAAGATGTGAGAAGTCCGTAGATTTGAATGATTTTTGCAACTCCATCAAATCGAGTTTTCTTATGCAGACAACATCTAGAATGAAATGAACAAACAAATCACCAAATGCAATAAAGTCAGAAAGATCTAAAGAACAATTATGATGTTAATTCCAACGGCATTTAGAGAGATATCAAAACCTGATGGGCTATTTCACTAATTTGAAGTGTTTTTCTGCCATTCTACTAATTCGTTTTATCAGTCAAATTTATAATGCATGATCGTATAATGCCTCTTACCTTCAATGCTGATCTGTCTTTTACCAGACAGAAAGTCTTTCCCATGAAATATGATCTTCCTGCCTGTTTCATCATACATGACAGACCCATTAACAACATTTGTCCAAAACACTACGGAATGAAAATAACCATACTACATGAGATTTTGATTCTACATGCATTATTGTACAAACAATTCCATCAAAAAGTACTGCCAAATTATAAAATGACAATGAAAATGATATGAATAAGACTTCGTAAAAGTAGAGGTTAGTCCCATATACGATTCCGTACGTTGGAGAGCCCTGTTAGAGAGGACACTTATCATGGACCGTCCACATAGTCAGTTAGGGGGGGGGCAGTTCTTTTCCTTTTCCTCGCCTTCTGTAACTTCCTCGGTGCTGCCATCAGGTATCAATTTGCTGCTAGGTAGAGAGTGAGCGAGCATCCAAACTATGGCTCAAGGGTTCGTCTTGTACAACGATCGAACTTGCAAACAGCAGATAAGCCCTCTAACCACGCGGTCAATCGCCTATACATGCCTTCTAGACAACATAATAATGCTAATACCTGATTTATGGATCATGCAGACTGCAATGCCACGGCTTTTGCAAATATCCTTTGCTATATCGTGATTTGCATTCAGCTTGATTCCACCTGCCTTTGGTGAAATATTCCTAAAAATAAGCGAGGCTGCAGTAGCCAATACATTGCCAACACTTTGCCCTCTGCTCTTCTCGACTATCGTAAAATGATCCCCTGAACACTTGACTAGATATGTATCTCCAGAAAAGTGGTATGACCAGCGCTCGAATGAAGTGCCAATGGCTCTACTGCAAGAGCATTGTGCTGCAATCATGCTGTCATGCCGTCTCTGACACCAACATGTCTCAGCTTTGATGAATAGAACAGGTCCTTTGTACATATTCTAGATGAAAACATTTATGAGAAAGGAATTAGACAATAACATATTGCAAGAAAAATCAATTCCACTAAAGGCAATGTACTCCTTTTGTGATTGCATTTCACAGTGTTCTAATCTATAAGAATTAATTTTCATCGATTGAAAACAATAGCTTTTACTTTACAATATCTCAAACTATAACAAAAGAAACAATATAGAAATTCCTAAAAACCTTGCCTACTTTCCATTTTCATATACTTAATTTTTAAATGTTGATTTTTTACCTAAAAGTAAGACATATCGAACGATAGCATTCATATTTCATCCAGTGGTGCAACCGACATAGGGTGAGGTTAGAGAAGCTTCTAAGTGTCCCCAAGTCTTTGAGGACTCAAAGGGGTCCCTGAAAAGTTTTTTCAAGGGATAGGCATTTGCATTCATTGATGTCAAAAGACATTTGATAAACCGATACCTTCATGACTACAGACTACTGAGTGCCTCATTCATCCCTTATTGATAACAGTCCTTACTTGTTATTTCATCATAACTTGGAAAGGATTTGAATAATTCTCGGATCATTGGGCAAGTAAGATCGTCCTTTCATTTAAATGTTTTGGAATCAGTGTACATTAAGATTCAAAACCCAATCTTGTGTAAACAAAAATAGTTCATTTTCTCACTTGGACTCTTCAAGTAAACAATGGTGAATAGGTGCTAATTGGCCAATTATAGGGCCAAATAGACGCATTATTCATCATATCACGTCTACCGCAACTGGCTATATATGAGCAAACTCAAACAACCTCACATACATATGAAGATACCTTAATTCTATAAAAATGATACTACACCAAGAGCTAAAGCTACAACAGGTCATTAACCTCAATGTGGATAATCAAAATCAATGTCCATCAAGAAACGATTGCTTCCGCATCGATCAAGACACATATCCCATAGTAAATTATCCCAAATTTCGTAAGAGAAGATCAGAAGACCAAAGTGTTTACCTCAGGCGGGTACCATTCAAGCGACGATCTTTCAGACATATCATAATCATCCAAAATCGATTGCAGCAATACCCTAGTGTCTGGAATCTCTTTCCCAAGCGCTTGGGCTCTCTCGTTTAAATATTCTGCAATATCTTGAAGTCTTAAATTCTCTACATCATGAATATATTCCCTTTTTGTGATATTTAGTTTTGTAAGTGCAATTCTCTCGAAAAATCCTTCTATTTGTTCCTAGAAAATGAAATTAACTCATAGAAACTAATTTGAAATTAAGAAATGCCAAAGATAATTATAATGATACAAGAAGGCTTTTGCATTATACCAAGGTGGATCTTTTACTGGGTATACTCTAGGAAACCTGAAAAATAGAAGATGGGTGATGGGTGATCATCATCACAGTCATCATCATCATTATGATTATTATCATCTTATCATCATCATCTTATCGTCATCATCATCATCATCATCACCATCATCATCTATCTTTTCCTGTACGCCCCTTACGGGGCCTAGGCTGACCCTGAGGTCAGTGTCGCCTTCAAATTGTTTAGAAGAGGTGATTGAGTCGGCAACACTCAATCCACTCTGTTACCCCAACAGTTACTTATCAGAGCTGCAGCCTGAAGCTGCTGTGCCTGACTTTCACTGAAGGGGCCTGGTTGGACAGCTTGCCACAGGTCGTCAACTTCTGCCCCAATTCTGAATCTTCGCGAAATGAATCACTATCAACTTAAGGGCAGAGTCTCTCTGTGCCCGCTTGCCACCACGAGGAGGTCTCCAACCATGGGCTAGCCATCATCATCATCATCATCATCATCATCATCATCATCATCATCATCATCATCATCATCATCATCATCATCATCATCATCATCATCATCATCATCATCATCATCATCATCATCATCATCATCATCATCATCATCATCATCATCATCATCATCTCTCAATCAATACACTGCGTTCCTCTTTACTTAGAAACTGTGGAATATTGATTAATCACTTATTGTTAGTAACAAGCAAAGCACTCCGAAGCTAAATGACAAGTAATTCAGACTTACTTTTATGCTGTCTGCCAATGTGCGTCTAGAAACACCAGCTAGAGCTTTCGAATTGTACGCTGCTTCAGGAATCCATACAATAGTATCGATCATTGTAAGCATGGCAACAGTCCTTCCACTTTCCTGTAAGATTGTGGCTATTTCTATAGCCACAAGACTACCAAACGAATACCCAGCCAGAAAGTACGGACCATTAGGCTCTTGTTGTAGCAGCAATTTTGTGCAGGCTTTTGCAAGGATTTTTACGGATTTGTAATCCTCTCCAATCACGCCAGGGTCTTGATAACCAAATGCATAAAGTGAGAATAATTCCTAGAGAAGGAAGTAATATTACCAATAAAATAACTCATAATCATACACGAGTTACTAATAAAATTGGTCCATATTTATATATATATATATATATATATATATATATATATATATATATATATATATATATATATATATATATATATATATATATATATATATATATATATATTATGTGTCGATAGGTAGCACAAATGACTCACAACAACATGAATAGTACGTATAGCCTGGTTATTTAAAAGGAATCATCGATATCCCGAAGAGAGCTGATTACCTGATGTTTCATGCCACTAGCTATCGCTTGAAATACACCAGCATATCGATGGAACGGATGTACAATGAAGATCTTTGCAATTGCGTCAGGAGGATCGTAAATTGCAGTAAGATAGTCATTAGGAAGGCTGATTTCATCATCATGTATGCGCTTTGGAGTAACAGTGCTTGATGAATAACGGCGTCGCCTTGAAGTACTTCGCCTCGAAGTACCTCGTTTAAGAGGGGATCCATGTCCTTTAGGGAAAATCAATTAAAATTAGTGATATTGCTATTTTGCTGGATTCATCAGCAACGTTGCTTGCATATCGTTAAATGTTTAGTTGCTGCTCTTGACAAAGAGCATCAAAACAGCACGAAAACATTAAAATGACTTTTACTGTCGTTTGATATAATAATAAAATTCCCTATCAGAATGCCATGTCTATGCTATAAGGACACAAAATCGTACACAACAGGAAAAGTTTTCTTTGAAGTTAAGTAAACATACCAAATGAACCTGTATTGAAATATAGCATTCTAAAAACTACAAAAATCAAAATAGCAGAATATATCTTATAATGGTCACCTTCTTCTAGTTGAACTAGGTCCTTTTGTGGCTCACTGATCACTTGCTCTGATTCATGGAATTTTTCTAGTAAGACATTCGTAAGGACAACGGAAGTTGTCTCTGGTAGTATGAAGAAGAAGACCTGAAAGTTTAAAGAAGATTGCATGATTGATATCGAAGAACGCAGTGGAAGAGTCAGAGGTCATCTGCCAATCAATGACTTATTTCCTTAGGGCCCATCGATACTAAGACAACATCTTTGCTAACTTTACTGACTTCGTGTATCAAAAAACGTTGAGGTGGGACTGTCATGAGGTTATGTAGTAGCTGATATGCCATTTTCTGCATTGTTAGTAACCTGATGGGTAAATCTAAAAACTACAAAAATTATTCTGCAGAGCTATAAATAACTAGCTACTTTGCACTACATATACTATTGTACATAATGTCTATGTGATCTCTAGAGATACACACTCTCCAACCAGGCGTGCAACTACGAATTTTTGAGGGCTTGGTATAATTAGCAAAAAGGATGCACCACACATCTCACTTTTTCTTAAGAGAATGCATCCTGAAATCCTATTTTTCAAATATGGAGAAAAAAGAAATCATACGGGAAGTTTCAGGATTTCGTTACACTTCACGAGTAACAAAGATAATGAACAGATTTAATTAACAAAAATATAACAAATGGCTTCAAAATTATCCAACAAAAAAGGCACTTCTATCTTTTTATCTTTTTCAGGAGGTCAAAGCTTTAGGCCCCCAGGACCAGACCCGTAGCCAGCTTGAATTCGCAAGGGGGGCACAGCCAATATATATAATACATATATAAATATTTATATATATATATATATATATATATATATATATATATATATATATATATATATATATATATATATATATTATATATATATATACACGTATATATATATGCATATGTATATAAAATTCATTTCTGTAGGGGGGCACAGAGGTAAATTTCTCAAGTCCAGGGGGGCCTTGCCCCCAAGATCCCCTTGGCTACGGGCCTGCCCAGGACCCAACCCGTAGCTACGCAGCTGCTAACTATACTTTGATTTCTTCTTTAGAAGCTCACAATACAAAAATAATTCCGAATTATTGGGTATTTATTTCACCTCAAGGTCAATGTTAAGTTCATGCAATATCTGTGACTTGAAAAGGGATGCACCGACTGAGTCAACTCCGTAGTTAATCAATGGAACATAACAATCTATTTCTTCTTCTGTTCCGCCAGTGAATGTCACTAACACCTTTTTGATGAACTCCAAAAGAATGTACTCCTGCTCATCTTTTGATGATGCATTTGACAACATGGCCAAAATGTTCTCTTCGTGAGATTTTACGTTATCTCCAACCTCCAAGCGCATCGCATCATACAAGGAGCTACTGCTTGATGCACTTTGGAAGAATCTCTCCCATTCCATATCGCAAATACTTATACAAGATTCATCAGGGCATGACAACAAAACCTCTTCCATCCACTTTATTCCTGGAATACAAAATTCATAAAATACCTTTGAATCTACGTCTGATTTAAGCTATACATCCATCTAAATTTCCTTACATATTTTTCTTACTTTCACTACATATTCACGTTGGGTTGGACGGGTACGAACAAACAGGTTCATTGGTCCCCAGTCTATTAGCTCCGTGGGCACCCTTCACTATGTCAAAGTGAGCGAAAGGATGAAACACTAAGTGATAATGTAGATAATTACATGGAGTTCATATGATTCACTATGTTTTAGAACCTACAGTCTCAGCGTGGCATAAATATTTTTGTCAAGAACAGAGCCGGAGCCCTCAGTTCACGTCCAATTTGTTGGACCAATCAATTGGTCTCTGAGCTTGAATATACATCAAGTGTTGTGTGCACGAAGAGCTGGCAGGCCTATTGCTTTGGTACCCACTTGAGGGTTGCATGCAGTTTCAGACAGTATGTGTATCTAGGGTCTGCTTTGTTCTTGCTTTATATTTGTCGCTGATAGTGTGGTTTTGGGACTAGCTCTACAGTGGGCTTTCAGAGTTGACTTAATATTTTTCCAAAACATTACGAGAGGCAGAAAGACTTGCATTTGAATTAGACGAATAAGAGTTAGACGAACTAGAACCTAAATAAATTGTAAGCACAGTTATATCAAGCATTCTTATGTTACCTTGGTCAATGTCCAGCTTATAGAATCCAGCACTCTCCAGTATCAAAGCCACGGTTGCATTACGATCTAACATGCCGGCTCCACCCATTGCTCCCCAACACACCGAAAGGCAAGGCCTTCCACACACGTGTCTTCGATATTTGGCAAAACTGTTCATGAAATCATTTGCTGCTGAGTATGACGTTTGTCCTCGGTTTCCAAATATGGAAGTAGTTGATGAATACAAAACGAAAAAATCTAAGTCCTGTCGTCTCCTCTCCATCAGATTATGGAGATTTATTGTTCCTAGGATGAAATTGAATAATTAGTAATAAAGATATAATGAAAGGTAAATATTGCCGGAGCAATTAGGATAAATGCTGAAAGTAAACTGGACATAAATATTGACAAAAAATTAACTTATAAATTGAAGGGGAACTGAATATAGACACTAAAGGGCAACTAAAGATAAATATCAAAGGACAACTGAAGATGAACGTTTGAAGTAAACTTTGCAGTCAACTTACTGAAGATCCTGTTGGAAACATAACCTGTACAGGGGTATTTTACATGAAGCAATATGCCGGTAGAGTAAATCTATTCATCAGTTTTATCAGCCTAAAGGCCTTGATAATTGGACATCAGACACTGCAATTTGTTTATTAAAACTAGGCGGAAATGAGTAGTTTTCCACACAACAAGGCCTGCAAGACAAACATCTTACCATTAACTTTCGGCCCCATAACTCTTCGGTAGCTAGCTCTATCAACATCATTTAACTCTTTATCATCCAATATTCCAGCACTATTGACTACTCCTGCCACAGGAGGCAGTTCATCCAAACTTTCGTCGAGAACTCCCAGTTCTTCCTCATTTGCAATATTGACTCTTACATGTACAACAACAGTCTTGAATTTCCTTTTCAAATCATTGAATACCATTTGCGTAGAAGGAGAAATTGGAGAAACGCCAAGGACGAGGATTGTTTGTGCGCCTAATGTTATGAATTAAAAGAATAGAATTCGCTAATTCAATCTTTATACTTCAAACAAATTCGTCAACTTAAGAAGGTGATTATACAATTTGTGTATTAAATAATGGCCAATGGTAATGTGCCACTATGCAAATAAAGATAACAATAGGAGTGTACAATACTTATGTCTGGCTTTATTTCATGGCAAGACAAGAAAGTCCATATTTCTGGAGCAACAATGTCGTTAAAAATTAATCTAATGATCAAGTACGAACAATAATGTTGTACAGTCTTGTAATGTCGAGCAATAATGTCATCACTATTGTACAGTTTCATGGTGACAGAACTTTTCAGAAAATAAAAGTTCTCTGTTGTTTAAACCTACGATTACCTATAGAGATATTGATCAATGCCATAACGCTACATCGAAGGTAGATATATTTATGAAGGTGATAAATTCTTGCCTCTTGATGCCATCCATTCTACTGTCTTCAATCCTATACCCCTGGTACCACCTGCTACGATATATAGGCGATCGTCTTTCAAACCCTGGTAGTCCAGTGATGCCATTGTCAAATACATCGGCACATCACCTTCAGTTTCCAATGTCAAGCAGTCAAACATGGCTTTTGAGTCAGCACTCAATGCCCTTCCATCAGATCTAGCTATTCTGTTCAGCTTTTCTGTTCGAATATTTGGTACCTCCAATTCAAAAATGGAACGCAAAATCTGCAGATTTGCCTGAAGGAGTCCTATTAAATGCACAGGGTTTACTTCATTTAAAGATGATACGTTGACAATTGTAGCAGCTCTGTTCAAGTTGAGTGGATTTTGCTTACCAGAGACATTGATCATGATAGCAATGCCATCTATTGAAATGGAAAGGCACTATTAGAATGATTGAACGTGGCACAAAGCTACATTGCTGAATGGCAATCTAACTTATCACGTGTCAAAGAAAAGAACAACTAATACTGTCACCAATAACCCTGGCAAAGTCACACAGAATTATCCATGTTAGCATAGGCAATGTTCTAAAGTGATAGTAACTCAGAGATCAAGCTACATTGCTGAATGGAAGTGACAGCTTGAGCCGCTAACAGACGGGAATAAACACTAATACTCAACTTCAAGAATCACGTAATTCAAGAATTGAAGAAATATTATTTCAGAAATACTATGATGTATTATCGTACCATTATGCAATTTGTCTATCAAGTTGTGAACATCGGTGGGAGTAGCTCTGAGGAGCAAACGAGGTAATCAGTAGAAAAGCTTTCATCTGCCATTTCTTGCAGCATCACTTGTCGATCTGAGAACTCGTTTATGGTAACACTGATTCCTTTAACTTCGGCAATCTTTGCTATCATCCAACAAATTCCACGATCATGGTCACTAGCAGCAACATGCATTGTCATCACACTTTTACAACATCTTTGAAATTGGTCTAACAGTTTATATGCATATGCAAAGGATGCTAGAAAGAAAGATACCAAGGATAATATACTTCATACAAGAATAGACAAGGTTTTAATTTTTCACTATTGAAAAGGATGCAATTATAAGTTAATTTCCTTGAAAAAAGCCAACACAACAAAAGCACTCAATGAAGGCTTTCTCGGTGTGTGTGTGTGTGTGTGTGTGTGTGTGTGTGTGTGTGTGTGTGTGTGTGTGTGTGTGTGTGTGTGTGTGTGTGTGTGTGTATGTGTGTGTGTGTGCGTGTGCGTGTGCGTGTGCGTGTGCATTACACAGGGACACAGACGTACGTGTATATATATATAAATATAATATATATATATATATATATATATATATATATATATATATATATATATATATATATATATATAATATATAATATATATATGTATATATATATATATTCATATATATATGTTTGTATATGTATATAATTTTTCTTATTTGTGTTATCTGTTATCTTATCATGTATCGCTCCATTACATTGTTGAGCACTCTAGTAAGCAAAATAACTCAAAATATACCAGATGTAACAACTGCTTGCTCCTTTGATAAGAAAGTGGGCTTCTTCAAAACCTGCTCAATGGGAATTCGAATTCTTGATTTCACCCATTTTGAACTCACAAATGCAATTACTTCATCGCCCACTTTAAGTTCTGATGCGGCTTCATCGACCATAGCTATACAACCAACGATACATTGACAGTTTTGTTTTGGTTCATACTGTTTGATCTCTTCTAAGACTTTGTCTGTTTGACCAAAAACTGATGAAATGTGAGTGACTTTTATTTCTACAAAGCCAGCCAACAAAGTAGCATTGTCATCAGAAAGTCTTTTTAATTCGAAAGTTTGCTGACTTTGTGACCACGACAAATAAAAGTCTCCAGAGTTTCGGACGACTTCTCTTTCTTTTTGTTCTTCACATTTTCCATCTTTCATCTGCAACGATAACTTAGGTTTTGCAAAAAGTTCCTAAAGTGTCACATTTCCTACTAGATAGGGCTGTATTAACACACTTGCCATTTATATCACTTTAAATATAACTCAGAAATTTGTAAGAAATGGCATCATTTATAAGTAACTACTCTCGGGTGCTTGATAAAAGAGAAACGCGGATCTTATCAATATGGGGGTCAAACGTTTCTGTAAAACCTAATTAATGGGGTTATTAAACGGGGGGTCAGACTTTTACCTATGATCATACTGGTAGTCAATAGACAAAGTGAAAATATAACCTCAACATATATACAAAATTTTGTAGAACATGTTAAGCATGCCAGTCTGTTCACCTGCTACATCATCTTCAGTCTACTCATCTTGAGTAGTAAATGGAGAGATGGGGGTTAGGAAAGACCTTCAAACGTTCCCTGTCTAGTAACAATCCAAGAGTATACTTACAAATATAGATAGAAATGCTAATGGTTTTATTCATAACACAGCTGAAAAGCTACCATGGAAGGTGCTGCAGATCGTAATAGTACTACCTGTTGCAGAAAAATAAGACATATTCTAACCTTCAAATCGTATCTTTTAAGGACAGGCTGGAGCAATTGTTCATTTGTGATTACTATCCTGTTCTCAATTGTTTTGCTGATGGTTGCACGAATTAACTTACTGAAAGCATTCTCGTCAATATCGCATCTGAGATCGGCAGAAATCACACGTTGTCTTACTTCTAAATCAGCAGATATAGCAATTCCTCTTGAAACTCCTCCCCATGGGTTTATTGTGCTGGAGGAAGACTCACCATCAGTATTGCTGCCTATAGCAACGACTGTACATTCGTCCATTTTTAGCTTCAAACACAGTTTAAGAATTTCCAATGTCGATTCAAAGCAAAGCCATTCAGCTTTTGCCGAGGAAGAACCCTCGAGTGGCAAGGCTTGAGCTGACAATGGCAGCATATTAAGAACCATCAATGCTTTTGGGGGCTTGTAGATCTTTTTAAATAATGGGATGAGTTTCTCTTGGATATCACAGTTAACATCTTGTATTAAAAGAGAAGTGATATTGTCATCATTCACGCCAAATTTTCGAAGAGCCGAAAGCGCAGCTGAGTTCCAATCCTCCCTTTCTAAGCAGAGCAGTACATATGTACAATTCAGATTTGCACTGTCTTGAATCAATTGTTCTTTCGAAGGAGAAGGCCAGAAAACTTTGTAAATGCTCTTATCTAATGATGGATGCCTATTTTGCTCTGAAATTTCCTTGTCCTAAAAGAATTAAATATCAATTATACATCTACTTCATATATGTACCAGGCTAATATTGTACAGAGCATTAGCAAATCTCATTTTCAAAATCACTGAGTTTCTTGCCAGTTGGGACCTCATAGTAGCAACTCGAAGCATATCTACAAACGTAAAACGCTCCTCACACATAAAGGTGAAAGTCTTCGTAAAATTCCTTATGTACTTCAAAACTTGACCTGTCTTCTTTTGCTTAATTCTGCTGGGTGCAAATCACATAGCTCTTAAAGACGGATGTATGAAATAGAAGCATGAGTTTTACTAACCTTGAATCCGTTAATTTTCATGATACAGTTTCCCTCCTCATCTGTCATCAAAATATTACAGACCTTGCTGTTATTAGTTAGTCGCATTGCCATGCAATAGATGTACTTGAGTTTTCTTTTGATGGGGTAAACTTTTATCTCGTCAACACCTACATAAAGAACAACAAGAGGTCCAGTCAATAAAAAAGGATCAACGATAACAAAGAAAAAATATATTAGATGAAAAGGTAGTATGGAGACAAATTCTATATGAATAAATCATGCGTTTATATAAGACATTCTCTATCATTTCAGAAGGGTCAACAGAGGTATAATGCAAGAATTCATTTGCAGCAGTTACTCTGTGCAGTCATCCATATATCTTAACTGCTGATTAGCTTCCCTATTTCATATGTTTAATACGTCTATTGGTATAAACACACACACAAACACACACAAAAAATAAACAAATAAACAAACTAACAAACACACACACATACACACACCTTGTTTTCAAGATGCAGTCTTATAGCTAAAACATATTGATCAACTATATGCAGAAGATGATGATAATTATTACTATCTTGATCAGCACCAGGTCCACCAAAAGGGAACGATTGCATAGACAGCTACTTGTTGGTCCAAACTGGCAGCTTGCAATGACTAAATTTCGAGCTTTCACCATACAATGTAGTGGTTTCACGTAGTTGAACCTTCCAAGGCAACAGCATTCACTTATTGCCTTGACGACCACTACGCAGAATTTACCAATAGCCAACCTTAGAAAACTCTACCTAGCAACCTATATCACTATATATTCAATCAGTGAAAAAAATGAAACCTGAAACAGCATTTACAACAACCAGTAACATTATCACTGCTATTATGGCATTTGAAACCATCCTGCAATATCTCATTACCCTCGTTAGTATTCGAACTTATCTGCAGATGCTGCAGCAACCAAAGCACAAAAAGGAGTGATTAACCTACCAATAGGAAGAGAAGGTACAGCGTTGATTTCAGATGATGATGACTTCTGTAACTCAAGACAGACTTTTATCTGCAAACAAGCGTCAATAATGCACGGGTGCATGATGTAATCGGAAGTCTCTTCCATCAGGTCTCTTGGCAGCTTGAGCCTAGTAACGGCAACCTGCGTGTTTCCCCAAGCGGCATCTATTAACGTAAAACGCTCTCCAAATACAAAGTTGAGAGATTTCGTAAAATTCTTATGTGCCTCTAAGCTCAATCTATCTTCTTCGCTCAATCCCGCTTTTTGCAAGATCACAGAATCCTCCGACATTGATGTTCCAAACTGCGCAGTTGGTCTACTTGCAGGAGATATGGTCTTAGGT
This sequence comes from Mastigias papua, assembly GCA_964019165.1. Lineage (NCBI taxonomy): Eukaryota > Metazoa > Cnidaria > Scyphozoa > Rhizostomeae > Mastigiidae > Mastigias > Mastigias papua. Next base: position 16,062,719 of record OZ025267.1, on the reverse strand, counting down.
GTTTCATCATTGGCACTAGAAGTAGTGCGCACTGGAAAAACATCAAATCCATATTACAAATCACATTTAAACATCAGATGGGAAGAGCAGTTTGATAAGAAATTATAGAGTAGGGATGACGAAAGAGTCATTCTGAGCAATATGGCTATTCAATGTGACACATCTCTAAAAAGACTTGAAACCGCGAACGAAGACAACCCTAGTTCAGATTTAGTCACTGAAGTGAAGAGGACAACAGCATCTTCTTGGATTTCATGGATGAAAAAAGAATTATTTTTCATTTCATCTAGTAGGCACAAATTAATATTCCATTACGTTCCTATCTGGTAAGTCAGAAATAATACGGATAATAGCGCTAAATCCCGATTTACTCATGAATTCTATTGCTTATTGAGCAATAAAAAAATAGAAATGACACTTGTCCGATTGTCATGCTCCAGTATTTTTTCAGAAGAATGCTAGAACGTCTAGTCATAATCACAGTCATCAATATTATCAGCATGATCATCATAGTCATCATCGTAATCATCATCACCATCATCATTGTCATCATCATCATCATAATAATCATACTAATAACAAAAATAATCATAATCATCACCAAAATCATCACCATTATCATTATCATCACCCTCATCATCAGGAAATTTTTGGTAGTTCAAATTGTATCAAAATATATGTTAGGAAAAAAGGAAAGTCTAGAAGCTGAACTAGAATGTTTCCATCTGCCTGCTAAACGTATTCAGTTGGAACTGTGAGCTCAATAACAGCACTTACATGCTTCTGAGAAACTCAATGAATCATCGGAAGCTTCTCTTTTGAATACAGCAATTTCCGCAGTTGCAAGGGTAATCTCGCCCTGATCTGTTAAATGTGTGACTTCAAACTTGTCACCTTTACCATCAGTTGAAGTTCTTTTGGTACATCTGATTCTTCTTATCACAGTCTCATTTAATGGCAAGATGTTCTTGAATTGCATATTCCAAATAACAATTGGGTGTAATTTGCTTTCCATAATGGCAGCTTCAAATGCCAACTCAACAAAACCGGCACCAGGGAAAAGTATTCCTGTAATGTGAAGCTTACATAAGCATGGAAATGGACCTTATGGCATAAACTGTTCACGTTTGATTTCTGCATAAAGTTTTTTCATAAATTAACATAATCTCAGCATTAAACAGGGATTCCATGGTCAATTTAAATCCGATTCAGTAAAATTACATGCAACATCCATTAATTGCTCTAGATGTATTCTAACTTTTTCCAATGTTGCACAAATTGGAAAAAATGAAATAGTGATGAGTGTGGATAACAGAGGTTTACGTACGATTCGTACACCACATGAAATTTGAATCTACTTGAAATAAATAAAACTGCAGTTTAAATAATCTTTTCAAGCAGGACTGATTTATGAATTGCAAGCGCATTGCAAAACCAAACATCTTTTTCCGAAGCATCTTGTACCATCCGGGGTCTTAGCATAACCTCTTAAGTACGTAAGCAAAACCTATCTAGCTTGGGATTCATGATCTAATAGATATGATTAATTATTCAACTTGTAACATACTCGAGTTAGATAGATATTCCGGGTTAAATAGACGTGAAACCCCTAACGAAGACAATAATAGTTCAGATTAATCATTGAAGTGAATTAGACTGGAGCATCTTTTGGACATCATGGGTCGAAAACGAATGAGTTTTCATTAATCCAGCAGACACCAAAAATTAAGATCCCATAAAGTTTCTATTTGGTATCTTAAGAATAGAATCTTAAGAATCTTAAGTCAGGTTAAATAGCGATTTGTTCATGTATTTTATCACTTATTAAGCGATAAAGATAAATAGCTATGACTCATCCGAGAACTTCTTCAGACGCCAACGATCCTTGCCCAGTCTATGGGGCTGCGCTGCCCCCCCCCCCTGATGTGGGTAGGTTTTTAACGGCAGATTTAATGCTTATTGATATGGAGCTTAGATTGCTTCCCTGTGCAAATTACAGAAAAAACGGCAGTGTGAGCACATGAGGCACAACACGATTGTTTATTTAAACAATGCAATGTACAAGTTTAGAGTTGCAAGAGAGAGTCCTGCTCTCTCTTGTCATTCGGTTTCTCGCCTATTTTTCACTTCACAATTTGTCCAAGTCCTTGTTGCTTCTAACTTAGTTCCGAATATCATACAGAAATCATATCAAAGAGTCTGTGAAAGAAACTCTTAGAAGGACACAAAATAACCATACCAATTGCCTTCTGTTCATGATCCTTGATATATGGAAAATTATGCAGATCGATGTTATTTTCCCAAATGCACTGATCTTTATTCAGTGAAACGGGTGCCCCTAGCAGGAGCATCGTGTGTTCCTGCTCTGAATGTTCCTCTTTGGGCCACAGGCGACGCTCATCCCATGGGTAACAAGGATATCTCAATAGCTCAGCATTTGTATAATCTTGCAGTGAGTCGAAATTGACTTCGTATCCAAGGGTAAACATTTTCCCAATGCATTGAACATGGAGGTGTTTGAAGCGCTCATTCTCATCTTTTTTTGGAAGTGCCTTTACAATAAAGCATTGCACAACACACTTATAAATGATTCCATTTCAACAGATATTTGGTTATTTCATGCAATTTTTTAAGTGAAATCAACCATAAACGTCACATTTAAGAAGCCCCCTGGCCATCTTCATACAACAATATGTGCACTTAAAGTAGCGTGCCTAAATATAATTCACTTTAAGAACCAAGTAATTACTTGCCCCATTTCAGTTACCTATCATCGACAATAGATCCACTTCGGTCACCACTACAGCCATTGCTAGTTTACTAACCTCTTCATGAACTTCCCCCGTTGACAATGTACAAAAAATAGGATTTCCTCACCTGAATGATAGATGTGTCCTTTGTACCAGTCTGTTTTGCTATCTCTCTCATGTAGTGTGATACTACAGGGCGTGGACTAATCTCAACAAAAACACGAAGCCCGCTTTTCATCATGTTCTGTATACTTGAATTAAATAGAACAGGGTTTCTCAAGTTTCTCCACCAGAATTCATCATCCAGTCCAGCTCCGCAAACCAAATTGCCTTCCGTGGTTGAAAAGAATCTAATTCTGCCATCCTGTGGCACTATGCCTGCTTTACGTAGCTTTTTCAAAAATTTATGCTTAATTGCATCCATGTGGTGGCTATGGAATGCTTTCGTGGTGCTCAGCTTTCGAACAAAAACGTTTTCCTTCTTCTCCTTGACATACATTGAAAATTCATCAACGGCATCCTCGTCGCCGGATATTGTGATATTGTTCTTATCATTTTCAGCAGCAACGCTCAACTTCTCAGTCAACCTAAGGTCTTCTATAATTGTAGCTGCTTCAGTAATTGACAGGCCTATTCGATAGAAAAATTCTTCCAATCAAAATTCAGTAGATTATACTCATTTTCAGCATGTGTCAATTAAATAAATGAATTGCTTCCGTAGCATTCATTTGGCGTCATAAATAAATAGATACAATATATATATATATATATATATATATATATATATATATATATATATATATATATATATATATATATATATCATATCATATCATATTATGCTATATTATATCATATTATATCATATAATGTCATTTTATTATGTATTGCATGAGAACCTTTTATAAAATACGTAATTTATTGATGTAATAAACTAGTCGAAGATTACCTGTATGATAGCTGGTAACAATGATTTTAGCTAATTAACAGGAATGACAAAAACCAAGACAACAAAGTGGACATGATTCTCACCGACTGCAGCCATGGCTCCATTCTTTTGGCACTTTTCTTGAACTTTTGCTCTCACGCTAATTATCTTAACTGCTTGAAACAGTGAAATGACACCGGCTATGCAAGCTGCAGTTATGTCTCCCAAGCTGTGACCTAATGAAGCAAATTGTGGTATCAACAGAACATTGGGGCCTCAAATTGAAGAAGATGCTCGATCAAATGAAGTCTGTTCCAAACATACAATAAACGTAAAGAGGTTAATAAAACAAGTGGGTGAAATCATTGAATCATATATATATATATATATATATATATATATATATATATATATATATATATTTATATACATATATATGTATATATACATAGGTATTTTGAATATAGTTTACTCAGTTATAACTAAAATTTCAATTTAAATGGTTTGGAAAGTGATAAACTTCTTTTATCTTATATGTTGTATTAAAGTGTTCAAAATAAGATCAAACACAAACACACACAAACACACACACACACACACACACACACACACACACCCACACACACACACACATACCTGTGACAGCTACTGGCTGGATATCAGCCTTGTTTATCATGAATTGGGCAACGGAATATTGCAAAGCAAATATCGACAGCTGAATGGTTACGAGGTCTTCACTCAGAGGCTTATTTCCAGGTTCATTCTTCAAATATGCAAGAGCGGACTTTTGGATTCCGGCCTCTTTAATTACATGATCCACATGCTTTAGGGTTGATGAAATCTCACTGTTTGAGAGTATATCACCTGCCATTCCCAACCACTGCGACCCTTGGCCACCAAATACAAATGCAACCTTTGATGAAAACTTGTTGGTTTTACCACTGCAAATATCAGTAGATTTTAGGTCAGGATTATCTGCAAATTTCTTTAACACCATTGAAGTTTCTGTAAAGCTCGTAACATTAACAACCAAACGATGATTATGCTTTGTTCTTCTTTCTGACATCGTGTAGCAAATATTCACTCGATTTCTTGCATTGTCTTCCACTGAATTCAGCCACGTACTAAATACCTCAGCCATCATAACAAGCGTTTTTGTTGATTTTGTAGACAGAACAAGCAGCCTTGGCGTATTATCTCCTTCAAGCTTTGTACTTTCATCCTGGATGCTTTCCTCCTTCTCTCTTATTAGGACATGGCCATTACTTCCACCAAATCCAAACGAGTTCACTGCTGCAATTCTTGGAAACCCATTAGCGTTCGTTGGCCACGGGGAGCATTCAGTGCATACATGCAATCTCTTGTCTTCAAGTGCAAGTCTTACCGCTTGCTCTTGCAAACCAACCGTGGGGACAAATCGCTGATTTTCCATCATTAAACAAACTTTCGCTACCCCTGCAGAGCCTGAAGTGGATTCAGTATGACTAAAATTTGACTTGATACTTCCTGAAATCAAAAAGATGATATTTCTAAGTACTCGGACAATAATACATTAGAAATATATAGTAGGAATGGGTGGTATACAAAACAAGAAAGACGCAAGAGAAGAAACATACGCCACAAGTATTCCTGTCAGAAATGTCCGTTCTCGAGTTTCTAGAACAATCTTTCAAAGTAATGTATTTCCAATCATTTTTGTCATCAATACTTTCATCACCGTGATCACAACCACCTCCATTGCCATCACTACCATCTTTATCACCACCGCCATCCCCATCATCATTACCACCATCATAATCATCAACAGCATCATCATCATCACCATCATCATCACCATCATCATCACCATCATCACCATCATCATCATCGACATAATCATAATCATGATACTAATAATAATAATAATAATCATCATCATCGTCGTTGTAAAGTCCCAATGAAGGAACTTGCCTAAAAACAAAGTACTTCCAATCAAACAAAAGAGAAAATAAAACGGATGTACCTATCAAAATTGATTCAGATGCGTCCCGTGAACACCCATAGACTTCACCAACAGAGCTTGTTTCAACGAGATCTCCTATGTATGTTCCAGTTCCATGCATTTCAACATACTGCACATCACTTGGGTCAATACCGGAATCTTCAAGAACGTCATTCATCAACGCCTTTTGCTTTATGATACTTGGTGCTGTTATAGGAGCAGCCGTTTGTCCATCATTATTAATACCCCAAGATATTATCTCACCATATGTTTCATTTCTATTGACAACAAAATTTGTTGCTTTCAGAATGAAAACGACAGCTCCTTCGCCACGTCCATATCCGTCTGCACTTTCATCGAAGGCCTTGCATTTCCCATCTGGTGATAGCATGTTCGCTTTACATATTGCAGCATGCTTTAATGGATCCAGCAAGATGTTTGCAGTTCCCACTATAGCCACATCTATGATTCCTTTTTCAAGATGATCACATGCAATTGCAAGAGCAGATAAAGAAGAAGAGCAGGCTGTATCAAATGCAATACTCGGGCCAGATAGATTGAACGCGAATGATATTCTGTTTGCTGTTATAGACATGGAGGAACCTGTTGCAGCAAATTGATCCATATCCTTCATAGAATTCTCTCCAAAGTTTATAGTCGTAAAGTCCAAGTTCATAATGCCTGTGTAAACACCAGTACAACATTGCTGCAATTCTTCAATGGTCATTCCCGCATCTTCAATAGCCTCGTATGTCCCTTGAAGAAGCAATCTTTGCTGTGGGTCCATACTCGTGGCTTCTGCCTCCGAGATTCCAAAAAATCTATAATCAAATCCATCAATTTCCTCCAAATATGACCCAAGCAATACATAGTGCTTTCCTGGTACACCTTTAGATGGGTTGAAATACCGTTCAAAGTGAAGGCGTCTCGCTCCCCTGTTCTTCGGGTACTCGGTAACTGTGTTAATGCCCTTCTCTAGAAGCTCCCAAAACTTTTCTTTGGTCCTTGCTAATGGGAATCTTGTTGACATGCCGAGAATAGACACTGAATTTTTCGACTCACCAAATCTCCCCTTCTTTCTGCTCTTGGATTGCTTGCTCGTGTTTCTTTGGCCATCGATCAAGTATTCTTTCTGTACACTAGTGTCCAGCCACTTGGAGAATATTGAAAGCAATACTGGCAGGAGAACTAATCCGTTGTAAAGACCAAATAATATAATTCCAACAAACATTTTGAAGAATATCTGAAGGAAAAACAAGTAAATATATGTTAAATCACAAGCCAACACAAACTAGCCAACGCAAACAAATGCATTTTGAAAATAGATTCCACCTAATACACCACTGAAGAATTTTGACAAACAGAGTGTAAGCAATAACACAAACTCTACCTTGAAGATAGTTGATTTTGCAAATCCCGTCAAGGACATTCCAAGGAACGTGCTAGCTCCACCCAAGAGAACACTTGCACCAACAGATCCCAATGCATGGATTATGCGCTCGTTCACGGTATCTTCTCTTGAGATAACAACTGCATGTGCCACATGAGAAACGTAATCAACAGTAAACCCAACTGCCATTACTAGATTAATCATCGATATTGAGTTGAGTTGGACATCCCATAAGTACATCAAGCCAAATAATTCGACAATCAAGGTGGCAAAGCACACGATCAGTATGAGGACTATCAGTGGGTGAATGCAGAATGGAAACATGATGATTATGACTACAACTGATACGGCGATCAAATTCCATATCACTTCGTTCACCACAACAGCATACTGTTCAAAATAGATGAAAAAATTTGAAGCAACCGTTACGTCAATATTCAAGTCTGACTTCAGATCATCTCGAAACTTGATCATGGCATCTTTATGAAATTCCGAACTGGAACTCTCCTTGTAGAATACAGTAAGCCGACTTGCGACGATGTTGTTGGACTTATCAGTAATAACATCAAGTCTGTGGTGAAGAAATTCCGGTCTTGATAGGAATGATTTCAGGGCTGGTTTGAAATTTGCTCCATCACCAGACATGTTAGATCTTTCCGTAAACCGTTCAAAACTATCAATCCAAGAGATGTTTCTGGAGAGGTAATAACCAGTGTCATATGCAATCTTTACTGATCTGGCAAGCTCTCTACGAACAGCAGGATTTGAGTAATCAACACTCTTGGTTACTTGGATGTCTACAGGAATTGTTTGACGGAAGTTATTTTCAAACGCGTGGACATACTGCAAAAAGTAGGAGTTAGGAAGTGCAAGAGATGATCTGTTGAACTGATTATTGATGTGAAGACAGCCAATTATGCCCCCACTCACCATACACAGTGACAAGACTATAACACAAGCTTTCACTGGCCATTTCAGAAGAAATTTCGCATATTTATGCATAAAGCGGTCAGCAAATGACACCTTTGATGTGACGCTGCACCTGTTTCGATCACGCACTATCAGCATTGGGAAGATATCGCACCTTTTGCCATAGATTCTCATTGAGTCGAATGTCATGAAGGCAATAAACAACGTTATTTGCAGTATAAACTCAATGCTGATGCACAAAGCAGCATAGATACAAAAATATCGAATAGCAGGGAATGATGTTGTTGTGCTTACGTAAAATGCAACTACGTCAGTTAACGTTGTCATGGTAATTGTTGATCCGACTTTGGAAAGCGTAAACTTCACCCTGTCCCTGGATGCCATTTTATCAGACTGCCTGTCATATTCATCAACCAGAATGAACATGTCATCAATTCCAATGCTCACGACAAGAAAAGGCACGACGCCTACCAAACTAATAAATGGAGCCCCGAACGCAACAGCAGCACCGATACCTCCAAGTATGCCCAGGGCAGTCGAGAACACTCCTGACATAGCTAGCCAATTGTGACCCCTTATTGGATTGATGAATTTTGAGAGCATGAGACAAGCAAATGTTATCATAACGGTGAATGTGATGCTTATCAATGAAATATCAGCAGATGAGCTCTCACTGATGGAATCGTCCATGCTTCTTTCTGCAGTGTAGTAAAGATCTGTGTTTTTCAGCTGAGATTTAAGAGCTTTCATCTCCGCTATAAATGACTTCTCCCATTCCATTATCTTATCCTCATGTGTGCTATTCTGGCCTTGTTGCATAAAGATTATGATTCGTAGAGCTTTTGCAGACGCCGAATGGTTTGCTGATTTGAACTTGAAATCGGCAAAAATTTCATTGAGATTTGCCAACAAGTTTCGCCCATTTGACATCAGTAAGCTTACATTTGATAGTGCGAACTTCAACCTTTGTTCAATCATCTCTGCTGTACTAACACTGATATTACCAAGAAGCTCTAAAATATTCACTTTCTGGCAATGATCAAACATTGCCTTCCCATCAGGTAAAACAAAATCTGGCTTTCGTTTGCATAGGAGTTTGAAGCCAGGAACGCCTTGGATAATCTTCATCACCTTGACTGCATCTTCCAAGCAATTCTTCCGTATAGCATTCTTGTCAGCACTTTTTGGAATGAGAATTACCTCTTCTTGTCGCATGTTCAATGAATTTTGAAAAAATGAGCTTCCAATTTTTAATGCCTTCATTGAGGGTGAATTTTGAGGAACGAACAATTTGGATGATCTTCTTTCAAAGTTCAACCTTACAAGTCCAACAGCACATACAGACACACCAATGAGGGCAACCAGAATTGTCACTTTTGGATGTGTCGTCACTGCTTTTCCCAACTTCTCAAAGTGCTTTTCTAGCCATGCAAGAAAAGCTCTCATGAAAAGAAGATAATATTGCCAGTTGCTCTTCCATGAAAACTGATCTGAGTGTGGTGGCCAGGGAGGAGTATCTGGGAGCTTTTTGTCCCCCATGACGCTAATGGGAGTTATCTGCAAGGAACGTTAATCTAACTATAGAAATTCATAAGAAAATAAAAGTTAAATGCTCTAAGCGCAAATTTGTTTCAAACACAGCTATATATAATACTGATAGTTTATTATTTTATAAAATTTTATATGCAATCGTAAACTACAATGCCTGCCAAAAGTCTTGGAACACTTGCTATGATTTACGCTATAGATGAGCTATAGCATCCCCTCCCCTGTTAAACAATGTTGTATGAAACAAATATGGGCAACTCGATGGCCAAAAGTGATGGGTGTTTTTAAAGCTACTGGTCTCCGCTATCGAATCAATATTGTTTCAGGGGGGAGGGGATCTACATTTTAAGTGGTGTCAAGGAGAAGCGGCAGGAGTTGGAAATTAGTACAATTGTGTGGGTGTTGCAACTACTTTTGGCAGGCATTGTAGCAAGGCATGCTCTATGCAGATTATAATGAGAGAGAGGTCGCTTCCGTACGGAAAAGACACTTGAAGAGCGCCTGCAACTGTAGAAAAAAGCTCTACAGTTTTTGCCTCTATCCTTGAGTGGATGAGTAACAGATAAAGGGTGTGATTATATTTTAGTATAAAGGTGAAAAATACCATTCATAGACGTTACAGAAGTAAATGGATGATCATGACCAGGCTATGGCAAAAGTTTCATCAGAAGTAGTTTCAAGTGCCTATAAAGAAACACACCAAGCCTTCGAGAGATGAGAAGCATGAAAATAAAAGAACGAGAACCATGAGTCTGTTTGACAATCATGGCAAATGCCTCATAATCAACTAAAAGCAACTAGAAGCTTTAACTAACGAGACTATCTGGTTTCAGATGTATTTGGAAGAATAATTAACATCATCATTAGGCTAGAAAACTATTAATATTTCACACCACAAATAATGTGTCTGGGCACTGCTTGATTGAGGCTCTAAAAAGGGCATGGCTCCAAGACATTTTCTTTCACAACTTCCAGACTAATCGTGCTAAAGCCACCTTGCCTCCTTTTGCAATTTAACTGAAAAAATTCGCCCTTTTAATATGCTAAACTTAACTGTCTTGCATTGGGTTCTCTACGAGCCCAAATCCATGACATTTTCAGTGTTTAAGTGAGTATACCCAGGCATCGCGGAATTGGAGGGAGGCATAAGTCCACTAACTAATTTTAAGTTATTTACTTACTAGTCTACTGACAAACAGACTAGTGTACGACGAGCATGGCTGATCTAAATGAAGATGCTCATGGAATGATAAGCATATTGCCAATAAAAGCAAGAGGAACGTGGTTCATAAATCACACACAAATATTTTGAGCAAGATACTCAAGCGCAAATCTCCTTCCACACTTAAAAGGCTAGTCCCATACTTTTATTCATAAAATTTTTGGGTACATGTAATTTTCGTGCAGCACAGCTGCGAGAATAATTCGTTGCGTAAAAATACTTAAGTTTTGCACATTTGCGCTAAATAATTCCCTGTCAGGAGATCCGCAGAATTAGTTTGCGCAAAGTTGCAAACATGGGAAAAACATTATCTGCATATAAAACGATTTTTCAACTTTTCAGGGAATTGTCCGTTTAACATTTTACGCGTCATCATTAGCTTATCGTATCTTATCGTTGTGCGAACGTGATGAAAGTGAAAAATATATGTAGAGTTGCATATGAAGTTCCTTATATTGTTCTCCTTCACTACTGTGAGCGCAAATATTAGATATGTGCAAAGTCCAGGTGTGCGAAAATTGAATGCACGAAAAAAATAGATGCGCGAAATTTAAACTCAAGAGAAAATTTCATGAATTAAGGTATACGTTTCCGTACGTTGGGGAGTGTCTGATAGAGAGAACACTTATCCTGAGCAGCCGGCATAGTGAGGTAGGGTGGCTAGTTTCTTTTCTCACCGCCTTTGACTTCCCCAGTGTTGCCTTCAGGTGCCCATATGCTGGTAAATGGGCAGTGAGAGAGTGCCTTAACTATAATCCAAGGGTTCGGCTCGAACCATAGGTGTTTAGCTTAGCAGTCAAGCGCTCTAACCACTTGGCCACTCACCCATTTTCCACGCTTATCAGACCTCAAAACACGAAGTTTCTTAATGAAACACTAGACAAGAAACCAGGGATGTACTGACTAACTGACTGAATGTAAGGAATCAGGGCAAATTTCAGTTTTGGATGGAGATCACGATGTCATCAAGGGCAGCCTTACTAAGCATCACAACACGAGGGTATAGAGAAAGGGAACTATTCTGAACCGATGCCTATCTGTCTGTGTAACAATCTGTAGTGTTACGCAAACTCGAATATTCTCGATGAGAAAGTCCTAAGAAAATTTCAGCACTGAAATCATGAAAAAGCTAAGAGAGTTTCAGCACTGGAAAAAGACTTGCTCATAAAAAAACGTGTAATCTTTCGTAAAACCCTGCAGAAATTGGCGATTAACTGCTGCTCCCCTCGCAATCTGTAATAGGAACACGTGATTTGTCACATGATTGTCACATGACCAATTAATAGTTGCATATGGTGTGTAGCTTTGATTGATTGATTAGAGAGAAATTATACTTCAATGTTAAGAGCATGTCTATTTCTACCTCTCGCCTTACACCTCTTACAAATCTTCTTTCTGGTGACTACACCTTGGAGCGAAGTGATATTAATGCTAGAGTTCAGTTAAGTCCCATTTGCGTGCAAGAGCTAAGGGAAGCGATTACTAAAGCTAAAACTATGACAATACCTCTTGTCATTTCCTACATTTGGTATCGCCTTTAATGAGAGTTCTTTATCAACAATCACTGCCAAAAGTCCTTGGAATACCCTTTGACTGCAGCATTTTATATGACAATTATGAGATTCCGGTGAAGCACGATGGACTACGCTCTCATACCCCCCAGAACAATGTTGAATTGACGGTTGTGTTAGCTGACAGCTGTGTGAAGGAAATATGACTTATTTACTATGTACAAAACCGGTTCTGGGGAGAGGAAAACGCTCACCAATAAGGTCAGAAAATACCCTAAGTGTTCCAAGGCTTTTGGCATTGATTGAAGTTTGTTTAATGTGTCAGTAGAAACTATTCAATCCCCAGACTCTTGGACGGTAAGCAGAGCTACCCTAATTGTTGAGGAGGTAAAAGCGGTATAAAAGTCAAACTATTGACTTGTTCAAGTAAAAAAACCTGTGGCCATTCAGCTGTATCCACAAATGAATGAAAGTGGTTACTTGTGCTTCTCATCATTCTGGGTTTTTGAACCTTCATTCAACTACGACGGGCTTACTTAAAACCGGTTATAACTTGTACAACTGGCTTGGTTCTAGAAGGCCAGCGGGACTCGTACTTATTGACCTGACAAGGATATTAGGCAATTTCACCAATGACATTCTTTCTAAGGAGGCAGAGTAATATGTTTCAGCTCTTACCCCTCCAACAGGACTTTGCTAGGGTGACTGCGGCAAACTAATCAAATGAAGATATTAGTTCTGGTTACCACAAGGCTCATGTCGTGTTCCTCTGCTCTTCCTAGCTTTTCTAAATGATCGCTCAGAAGCTGTCCGTACACAGACTATTTTCATGTAAACTGATGACACGAATCTTGGCTAGCAGGTTTGTGATACCATTCATTTAAATGAGGCAGTAAACAGTGACCTCACACTGGCGGAAAAGGCTTAGAAACGACAAACTCTCATTTATTGTAACAGAAACATGGTCTACAGGCACGCCGGAGCCGGGGAGGGGGCTGGGAAGGGCTGCAGCCCCCCACTTTTTTGCTCATGTATGATGTCAAGATTGAGGCATTTGATCCAAATTGAAAGTACAGTCAACCTTGCGTAATTCGGATCGGTTTTATTTGGATTTTTGTATATTCCGGACAGAATTGCTAAGTCCAATCAGTTTCCTATTAAAGTGCAACACTGAAAAAGTTTCTACGTAATCCGGATTTTCTGTAATCCGGACAAAATTAGCCAGTCCCGTGTGATCCGAATTATGCGAGGTTGACTGTATATCCCTTTATCCGTGTTAAGGTTCACTCACCTTTAAAAAGTACCAGTGCCGGAGTCATCAGGACCTATTCGAGGTAAATAACCCAAGATTTTTCAAAAGGTGGTGCTATAGACTGGTCCAAAAGTCTCATAAACATGGAAAGTCAGGGAAGGGGTCTGTGTTCCTGGTCGCCTAGCGTTTAACATGATCTCGTTGCTCTGAAAACATGTCTCTCTATCATTTTACCTGATCTGGCAACAACCTTCATAGAGTTGCAAAGAGGTCTATTGAAATTTCTCACCAACATTTCTATGGTTTTATCTGCCGTTTTCTACCCAGACAGGATGCAAATCTATATTCAAACAGGGCGTTTCCCACTGAATTATGGGGCTTGGATTGCAAAATTTTTCAAGGGGCTCCGCCCCTGACCCCATTTTTGCTTCATACCATATGGACTTGCAACTCATCCCCAGCCCCCACACTCAAAAATATGCTCCGGCGCCCCTGGGTCTACTATACCAATCTTCGACAAATGAAGACATGGGACTCTTATAAACCAAAGTTGGTCTCTGAAGTTATATATTCAGAACATTATGCTACAAGTTGAGGAAAATATGTATGAAAATACTAATTGCCTTGATATACAGATAGATAAAACATTGGACTGGAAAGAACAATTTAGGGAACGTTATCCAAAATGTCCGGGACAATTTGCCTTCTAAAGTATGCAAAGTCCTTTCTGCAATAAAAAGAGCCAAGAGCGTTGCGTATGGGTATTTTGGAGTCGAATTTTCGCTCCTGTTGTTTGTCTGGAGCTCCTGTGACACCATATATATTTATATTTATATATATATATATTTATATACATATATATGTATATATACATAGGTATTATATATAGATATATAAATATATAAAAAAAGCGAGACACGAAGTGCTCCAGGTACCGTCTTATATAGATATAAACTCAAAAAAATGACAACTAATTTCCTCGCGACTATATATATATATATATGTATATATATATATATATATATATATATATATATATATATATATATATATATATATATATATATATATATATATATATATATATATATATATATATATATATATGTGTGTGTGTGTGTGTGTGTGTACACACACACATACCCATATGTTGTTGTCGATCCATCAACGGATTTGTTTTACATAAAATTAGTAATCAATAAAATGCTTCCAATTTTTAATCCTTTCATTGTGGCACCATTTTGAAGTGGAATTGCTGTGGAGAAATCACTATTCATAACTTTTGACCCGGAAAACAATATACGTTCATTTACAGAGACGAGGTTCTAAACTGTTACTTTGTGAGTATATTTTACATTGATATCTCGGAATCCTAAGCTGCGAAATGAATGGGTTCCAAGATAGTCAGCATATGGAGCATTGCCCATTGTTCATCTTGTATATTAAAAGCACTTGACGAACTGCCCTTAACTATTAAACCGGCGAGAACGTATTTCTTCAAGCACAGAATGTGAAAACGACTTAAGCTTCCATACACAGTTCTTAAATTTAGCTTTTTACTTCATAGCTCAGTGCAAGGAAGTTTCAATTTACCGAATAGTTAAGATTTGCTCTTATATCAGTACCTGACTTCGACATGCTTTTTGGCGTCGACTTTATCGTCCCAAAACCGATGCTTTTAATATCTTATAACGCAATATGGTCTTATAAGATTACCGAAAAATTATTCGTCATTGCTAAAGTCCCTTGTTTCGAGGATGACAAAATGGACAAGAGCGTTAAATCTATGCAATCACTGGGCTGAAAAGGAATCTATCTTTGCTCGCGGAGGTGACTAGATGGTGAAACCTCTCAGGTATCATTCGCTTGGGTCTCCTCTCAATTCATTGTCAAGTGTAAGGACCCGTGTCTGTAAAATCTCTGAGAGAGGGGTTCAATTTCATGCCAAACCTAGGACATAGAAATTTAAAAAAGGGGTTTTTGTGAGAAAAACTATCAAAAACTCTAAGAAATGTGGTATTTTTATGTTCAACTTCAACTCTTATCTTTAATTTTTTAAAATAGGGGTCTAATTATTCTCTAGTTTCAAAGAAGAAAGGGGGTAAGATTTGAGCTAAAAATCAGAGAAAGGGGTCCATTTTCTAGAACCTCAGACGTGGGTGCTTACACTTGACAATGAGAGTTGACCCACCGGGTGCTTTCCCTGCCCATGGTTATCGAAACTGATTTGCCAATGATTTTTGTACATGCTTTTTCTCAACACAGACAAAGAAGGCCACTTCAAAAACACTTCAACTCACAGTGTGACTTTGGATTTTGTCCTAAAATTTTAAGACCACTGAAACTCGCGTAAATTAACACACTTAAGATCTCTTAAGATCACTTAAGGTCGCAATGAGTAGCAAGCTTTATAAAGAAATCAGGGAAATTCATAGTTTTATAATAATAATTTAATAATAATACTCAATTTATTTAGCGTTGGCGCTAACTGACAATAAAAGCATTGAAGCTAATCTAATAAGTCGGTGATATGACTCATAGTAGGGCAATTCCATGAACTAAACTATGAGTAGTCAGTGCTGCCGATTCCCATAGTCAGTTCTTAGAATCGCCCTGGCTGCTATTTACAAAAGTCGGCAAAAGTACAACTGATGATAACCTTACAGAATAATGAAAATCTTTCATTGGTAAATAGTATTGATTTCTATCGCAGTTTAGTTTTGAAAATTTATTTTTGTCATCTTGGAGGCACCTTGAAAATCAGCACTGGTGAAGGGCTGCCCTCTTTAAATCCATGAGATGGGTCATAACTTACGCTTCGGACCAATTCCGAGTTCTGTCATCAGTATGAAAGTGAAAGAAGGTAGGAGGAGACAAACCATAAACAAGCTTCAAGGGAACTAAACTAAGGTAGAAATTAAAAGAGCACCGTAAAGAACAGGAAATATTTGCTTCCCAATGAGAATTTTGAGTTATAAGAAACACTATCGCGATCAATTTAACTGACCATCTATGCCGCTGTGATCGCAGCTCTCTCCTTTGTAGCGGCTGCGTTAATTGACTAGAGACCAAAGATGATATATCACTATCGGTTGGTTCGGCCAAGTGGGGGTTTTTCTGCTACTATTAATTCTTGTTCCTCTTCGTGTTTGTTCATTGTTTTGTTAGAATACTTCGTTGTTTGAAAGTAGAAATCTTTTCGTTGGTTGAAAGTAGAAATTTTTTGAGTCTTTTATGTCCTTGCGTGCTAATGATGTCGAAAGTGCTAAGGGGTTGGAGTTGGCAAGTGCAAGCTGTTGTAAACTGCAGAAGAATTGGTATTGGCCTTATAACCAGCTCTGGCAACTTTTGAGCGTTTCTTGGAGTGTCAGGCTAGTTAACGGGCAGGATGGAAGCAACATGATGGGCTCTCCTTAGAATCTCCCTAGTAAATGAGATTTTTGTGGTGGCATCCAGATTAATGTCCAATTAAACAATACACGTACTTCAACTATTGCATAAACAAAGCAAGAAGTTCCTTTTCAATCGGAACAGGTTATGTTTCCTTTCTTATACGAAACTGTCTTGCTCCCCAGAAAGTTTCTCAGCAAAGTCAGATAACCATTAACCTACCGCCTTGATTCCGATCAGGGTTCCAAAACGATGTTAGTGTAGAAAGAAGGTCGCTCAGAGATAGATTGCCGTAAAAGACAGTGAGATTGCTGCAAATTAAGCTAAGCTTACCATGAGACAGTGTGGTGTAACCGACATAGGTTGAGATTAGAGAAACCCCTAGGCGTCCCCAAGCTTTTGAGGCTCTCTCAGAAGTTTTCAAGGGAAAGGTCTTGCACTTATCGGTGTAAAGGGACTTGATAAGCCGATACCCCCATTCACAGACCGTCACTTATTGCTTATTTTCTAACTTATTGTCTGAAGTCCCCGCTCATCACTTTGCTTAGATTTAGGAAAAAATATTAAGGTAGAAAAAGTCCCCAAATAAAGTATTCATAAAGGGCCCAAACCATTCTATTAAGCCACTGCCGCGAGAGAATTCAGTTGTTCTGAGAGTAGTTCAGCTTGCTGTGAGAAAAAGAGAATTCTTGGTAACACTTGTGCGGTACCGTACCATCTTGATTTCATCTCAATAAGAAGCAACATGTAGATATAAAAAGCTACTAAACCTTTCCAACGGGTGCCTGCAATGTACAAGAGATCTTTTTCCTTCAGGCAGACACTACTGAACACAATCACTAGGCAGCAAAGTTTCTCTTCGGATTGCCAACCTCTGCAGGTGCAATTATGTCATTCCCAGCACTCTCTCTCTATATGAACAGCAAAATGGCACGTGACTGTAAAGCAAACTTCCATCTGCCAATCAGATTAAGAAGCAAACAACCTGTTGACCTGAGCTGCCGCTCAGACCTGACTTCCTTCTGAGAGGAGATTTGAGCCGTTTGAGATGACAAACGAGGAAAGTGACTAATAAAAGGGAAATGGAAAGAATTTGAGAAAGATTGGCATACGGGAGATATTCATGTTGCTTAGGAACCAAATAGTGGTACTCTTACAAGAAATAGTGGTGTACCACTTCCTTCAGTACCCAGTGGGGTGTCATATTTCTCCCGTAGTCACTGGTCTGTGATTCCAAGACCAAGTATCTGTTTCCATTTTAATGCGGAAATATTTTGCCAGTTACTTTTGAAGCTGATAACTGTCTTTGTTTATTGATTCCCTATAGTCTGTTATAGTTATGTTTTGCTTTTAATCTGTGCTTTACGACATTGCGTTACAGCTTCTATGCAATTTATGTGTTCCGCTGGTACTAGAGTAATAATATTGTCAGCAAGGACGTAGCTACCTAGGGTGCAGGGGGTAGTACATTCCCAGTTTATTGATAAATGGCCGGTAAATCTCCAGGTCGTCGGTAAAATCATAGCAATTGCACAAATATTGCCGACGTAGTCTACTCGGAACATTTACCGATAAAGTACTCTGTTCGGTGACAATACCGATAAGGTACTTTGTTCGGTAATATTATTGATAATGTACTCTTCTTGGTAATATTAGCGATAAGGTACTCTGCTCGGTAACACTACAACAAAAAGTGCTAGTAACACACTAAATACTGTGGTGAGTAAAACGGCAATGATATTTGTTCAGTAACAATAAGGTACTCTGGTCGGTAACATGGCAATAATAAATTTTCAGTAGCATTAAGATACACTGATTGGTAGAGTTTAGAGTCGCAATGCAAATTATTAGTAACATTAAAGTACCCTGGGACCAATGGGGTTAGCTCCTCATTGAATTGTGACAAATGTTAATTTCTTCTCTATTTCAATATTTATTGAAGATTTGTCCTAGAAGCGCTCCTGAAAACTTTACTACTCAATCAACCGTCAGTCTGGGAAATACTGTTTTAGACGTTCTAGAGGTGTAAAATTTAGAACTCTTCTCCCCATATGGTGGGTCCTCCTACGTAGCTAAACGAAGTTATCAGCCCTTCAAGTATAAACTAGTGGTGATGTCCCTGTAAGGCGCTCTATTTAGTAAAAATGGCAATAGTCATGAGCACTTAGTATAAAAGGAGGAACGCTTTTCCCAGTAATAAGAAAATCTCAATGATAAACGAATCATATTTAGCAGCAAAATAACTGCAAATACAACTACCAAAGACATGTCACATAGATTAGAAAGACGTAGATTTCGTCAGTGAAGTCAACTGTTTTCACCTCCCCCCCCCCCCCCCATCCAGACAGTCAAGATGCGCCACTGATGTTCAGGTAGCTGCCCTCTGTTTGCAGTAACGGACGGGGGAATGAAAAGGGGAAATCCTTTCTTGAAATGTAGAAGCAGTTTAAAAGGTAAGCTTTCACCTACCAAACATAATAGAAAGCAAACAACCTGTTAACCTGAGCTACAAAAAGATTTCGTTCTGCGAAGACATTTGTTATTTGAGCTTTCGGAAGAACAAAAGATGAAAGTGACAAATGAAGAAAAATTGAAAGAAGCTGGGAAAGATTGAAATATGGGAAATATCTATAATGGTAATGAACTAGTTTCTCACTAGGAATAGCGATATACCGCTTTTTCAGTGTTAAACGGGCGCGTAAAATTTCATTCCCAACACAAAGCCTTTGTCATTTCAATGCGGAAATATTTTGTCACTTACTTTTGAAGCTGATTATCTCTTTTGCTCATTACAAAATGATAATTCCCTATAGTCTACTATGGTCACGTTCTGCTTTTATTCTGTGCTTTACGACCTTGCACTACTCGTTCTGTACAATAGGTTTTCGTCTAGTCTTATATAGATAATTTGGCCAGGCAGATATCTTGCTATTACTTCTATGTAATATTTTGCTTTCTGTTTGCAGCTACAGTTAGAAACGGAATGAAAACAGTGTTTTTTGACTTCGGGAGAGACAGTTGAGAAAAATGAGGGACAGGAAAGAAAGCCCTATCGTTAAAAATATGGAAGCAGTTTAAAAGGCAAACTTCCACCTGTCAATCGTAAAAGAAAAGCAAACAACCTGTTAGATCATCTTTGGATTGACTGCAAGTCATGGCAACCTCCGAATCGTAATGAGGCTGACAAGGTCTACATATCACAAGTTATACAAACATAAACAATTCTTATTTTCCATATACCCCTAAAGGAACCATGTTACCAACAGTCACCCGTCCCTTTATTTAAGCACATATATTTTACAGTTATCGACCATGAATATTTGATTGACATCTCCAACGGGAACAGTGCATGCGATCGCTATTATGTAACATACGATTGGCTTATAAGGGCATGGGTAGATTAAGAATAAGGAAATAATTTGACGCTACTGGGGGGATTGCGTGATAGATGGCTCATGAGTTTCATGCACCTTGTCACTAGCATAGGGTTTCAAAGTTTCCGCAATTCACTTCCTGACGTGTTGGTAACTGTTATATCCGCAATTCAAACATTATGTCATTGTTTAAGAAAGTTACAGTTAAAAGCTCTTTGCGGGTGTGATTCTAGAGAAATTCTTTACATTTAAAGAGATAATACTTTGCATTTGTGAGAAAACCAGTTCAAAACGCCCTCACTAGAGCAGTGGAAAGAGACTTACATGAGCTCAGTTTCTGTCGTTGACAAGCATTCTTTACGTACATGCACACTTTTCAACTCACACATTTTTATCGTGTGACACACGATTTCAAGGTAAATCTTAACTTCTCACAACCTGCAGTCCATTTCACACGATTTTTAGCTTTTTGTTTATCATTACCATTGATTATTTTACAAATGCTAAATACGTCACTGACACTCGCATTTGTGAACAATGTCCTTACAAGACCGCTTTTTGTGCCAACAAGTTTCACAAAATTATACTTATATTAACTTTTTCGACCTTTCGGCGTTCTGATTAAATTTAATTCTCTAAAAATTCCCAGACATGTCGTCCCATATTCTCGGCTATTGTCTTTAGTCGAAATGACATTATTTCCATTTATATATTGTTATTTCCTTCGTTTTTTCAAACACTGGCTCCAAAGAAATGAATAATGTTCAAAATTGAAAAAATTATTTTTCGTGGAGGAACACGTTAACCAACCACGCCCAAAAATCTTACTGTTGGTTGAAATCATTAGGGGGGAGGGTGAAGGCGTTCCCTTGTGTCTGCCATTGGATACATCCTCAGACCTCAGAGATATGAACTATGAATAGCTTTATGCTCATGACCATTTAGTATTGGATGCTCAGAAGCAAATCATGTCTATGCAAGTTGCCCCGTAGCGACGATCATAAGGGAGTTTAGACTTACCGATCAAATTCTGAAGCTGAGAGTGTAGTACTTCCATGCCCCCACAATGTACTCCCCTGGTGATAAGTTCTTCTCTTAATTGCTGTTGGTCATTTTTCCCAAAAAGATTACAAAGGATTTCGCATTTTATTACTTTTATTTATTTTTATTTTAGTTTTTTAAATATTTGGTTGGGGAATTGTGAAATTGGACCAAATTGCCTTCCCACAAAGGTTCAAAAAAATAAATTGGAGAAGAAGCAGTTTTAGTATATAAAAAATTGCAAAACTTTTAGCTGTACAGAAAAAGGACAAGAGAGGTGTGCATGCTATATCCTTTGGTCATGGAAATCGTCACAGAGAAATAGAAGGACTTCAACAGGAAAAACAAACTACCTGATGCGCTAAAACAAGAGCAGTCTATAATGAATTTCAAGAGACAATACGATCAACCTGACAGTGAATATTAAATTTTGAATATACATTATATGGAAGTTTTTTTTAAATATGATCTTATAATTTGATATCTTTAATTTTTTGTTTTAGTTTCTACTTTCAACAGGACCTTGACTGATAGCATCTTCCGGGCAAGCCGACCAAGTTTTACCCTCCATAAACATAGAGTAGATTATCATTATTATAAAGCCAGTGATGGTACTCAAATACTATGACACCATAGGAAGAACACAAACGTGCAATCAATTTCTTTCCTACTACATTCAAAAGGTAAAAGAAAGGGCGAAAGAAAGCGATAGGCAAGTCATACATGCTATTAACAGGTGTACCAAGAAAGAACATGTACCGCATATGTGCACCGCAAATGTTACTTCTACAAGTAACAGCATTACAAAACAGAGGGCCGTTAGAATACAGAAGTTCAACTACTGTCCTAACGCTGCTTCGTAGTGTATTGTAATATGCTACGCATAAACAGCTAACATTTGCACTTTGAGCGTTCATATTCCACAACCATTACACTGGGAACATATAGCATATAATATGTCACCAGTGGTGCCGTCTTAAACACTAGCTAGGGTGTAGCTCTGTTTCTTAGAAATATGATCACACCCTCAGTTATGGTAGGCAACACATTTTACTAATATAAATGGATGTCGCTAAATCTATATACCACGGGAAGGAGATGACTAATACATATAAATAATAAATATAGGTAATACGTAATAAAAACTCTAAGAACATTGCAATCAAATTAAAAGATATACCCTGAAAAAATGGTAGTTCAAAAATTACACACTACAGTGATTTAGTGAAAAGCATTTGGACATGATTTCCCATCAAATAATCCAATCCGTGCCAGAAACTTCATCTAGCAAAGCTACATTTGTGTGTCGCTTCATTTGCATCAACTTGTGGACTCATGAAGAGTTAAGAAACAAGAATATATGCTTCGTCATGTAAGTTATGACTGTTTATTGACAAAGCATCAACCTTAAACTGTTACGGTAACGGGAGAACTACAGTAGCCCCTAAAACTTTTGAAAATCTGTTGCTAGGGAAGTAGAGCCCAAATCCACAGCACCACTTTGTATGATACAAATAAAAAATTCGCCTCCCAAAGAATACAGTGCTTCCTTAATAGGTGGAAGCAAACTTCTTTCACAGTCATATTCATGCTCCTGAAAATAGTACAAAAGCAAGAAGAATAGTATTTTAAATATTAGGTGCTCAGACAAGATACTGAATAGAGGCATTATAAGGTTCAACGGAAACTCTTCTATAAAACTCTTGTTGCATGTATTTGGATTCGCAAATCTCGTCCAAAAAGTTAACATCTTGATAATACAATGCTATGACTGGAGTAACTTACTATCGATAATGGAAAGACTATTAAAAACTGTACAGAGGATATGTCCAATGTTTATTAGAATGGTCCATAATTGCTCTGATCTCCTTCGTGATTGTCATTGAATTGAAAAATACCCAGGGTGGCATTGTCGTTATATTGAGATTAAGTGGTTTCACAGCCACAAACCAATAGAATCAAATGCAGCAAAAATTTAGCAAAAGCCAAGTCGCAACGCTAAGCACCTAGCAAGATGTTTAATCAAATTTTCCAGTATTAACAGCGGATTTCCTAGAGTTTACTCCAGTCAAACTTCACAAAATTACTCGAGTTTTCAAGATTTGTGAAAAAGGATATATAGAATCTAACACAGACACTACCCCTCTGCAGCATATTGCTTATATATCATGGTTGCATCACTGTTCCCTTTATTTAGATGATATAGCTAAAAATCCATAATTCTCCCCAGAGCTGGATAGCAGGCACGAAGCTAGGGTAGGTAAAAGGGGGTATTCCCCACCCAGCAAGATTTTGCCCTTTTTGCCCCCCAAAAATGTGAGGTATGTTTCTTCCAATAATATATAAAATAGACAGTTTGACGCGCAAAAAAACTAGAACATCGACGTTTCTCATACATATATAAATGACTTTTCATTTCTTTCGTTCTAGAATGGGTGTATCCCTAAAATTAGAAAGGAGGTACTAGAATCTAAA
Organism: Mastigias papua; assembly: GCA_964019165.1. NCBI lineage: Eukaryota > Metazoa > Cnidaria > Scyphozoa > Rhizostomeae > Mastigiidae > Mastigias > Mastigias papua. The sequence continues at coordinate 16,038,927 of OZ025267.1, read as the reverse complement.
GGGCATGGTTTCAAAAATACCTCTGGACCTTCGCCCCGAGATCCCTATCCTTCTTGCTTTCTACTGCCCCCCCCCTTTAAGAGCTGGCTTCGTTGCTGTTGGATAGTCAGGCTATTCAATAAAGACCTTGCTTCGAATAGCTGCTACAGCTAGTCTCTACAAATAAGAAACCATCTTGTTTTAGAAACGGGTCTCGTTTTCTTGAAAAAGGGCTCTTTCTATAAGAGACAATGTTAGATCTGAAAGCAAATATTTCTCGTATTCATGTTTATCATAGTTTGTTCCTAAATGCTAACAATATTCCCATAAAGTATTGATCGTTAATGTATACAGTACTCAAGTAATATTAGAGCTCCAGGCTCTGTCATGAACCTTGACTTGACATGTTTTGACTTGACGTTACCAATGCACGTTAAGGACACTTTGAATCTAATAAGTAAAAACTCCTTCGTTGCGACGCTCTTAGTGTCCAAATTAACAATGTTTCGCCTTATTTGCGAGCTTTTATTGCATTATACTGCAAAATAGCGTAAATTAATTCTGTCCACTAGTTGAAAATTTCTGTCAATGTAAAGATCTCCACCCTCAATTGGTCACAAAATGCTCCCAAGCGAGCTCGTTGTGAAGGAAAGAGAAATTTACTTTGCTGTGTGAGAGAGAAAGCTTTTGTAACCCTTGTGGGGGTACCGTACCATCTTGATTCCTAATCTCAATAAGGAGTATGTACTCTCCAGTCCGGAATAGAAGGGGGGGTGGCAATAAGCGGGGGGGTTGGAAAAAAGTCCCAAAGTAAATAAGCGGGGGGGTTGCAATAAGCGGGGGGGGGTGGAAAAGCTCCAAGGTGAATGTCTATGGGGTGGGCTGTTATTAATGGATGTGGACAGAAGACCAACATATGCACTGGATAAAAAACTTTTAACTTTTTGAAAAACAATTTATTGCGTTTATTACATATTTCTAGCATGCTAAAAATGTGTCTATAATCGGCGTTCAGAATGACATCATCATTGGCACAACTGTCGGCTGAGTTTTCAGTGCTTCTTGCAGCAATTACGCATTTCACGATAGCATTTTTTCAGCACAACAAACATTCACAACGAGTTACTTTCTCCGGACAATTCTTGGTCTGGTTGGGAAAATGTCCTCTTGGCTCAAAATTAATAAGCGGGGGGGTTGCAATAAGAATGTCCTGGTGTGCATTTTTCGAAAAAATAAATAGTCGGGGGGGGGACGTCTATTCCGGACTGGAGAGTAAGTACAAAATTCTAGTAAACCTTTCCTAAGCATACCTGCAACGTAAGAGGTCTTTTTCTTTCAGGTAGATACTATTGAGCACATTCACAGGAAAGTTGAGATTTTCATCTGATAGCCAACTTCTGCAACTACAACTCTTTTCAACCACAATCCCGTAAGCTGAATCTAAATAAAGTAGTGTGACACGTGACTGTAACGCAAACTTCCATCTGTCAATCAAATTGAGAAAGAAACAACCTGTTAACCATACTTAAAAGTGACTTCCTTTCGAACGAGGTTCTGAGCCTTCGGAAGGACAAAAGAAGGCAATGGCAAAGCAAGATAATAAATATTATAAGAATTTGGATAAGATTGGAAAAGGAACCAGTGTCTTATTAGACAGCGATTTCGAACCTACCTCGGACGTCAATGGAGGTGCCATATTTCTATCCCAACACCAAGCGTTTGTTTTCAATTCAATGCGGAAATATCTTGCTAATTACTTTTGAAGCTGATTACACGTTTTTTTTATAAGAAACCTGGCTCCAGGCCTAGTAGTAAGAGCATCTGAATTTCTGGCCACATTTTTGCTCTAAAACATTTTTAAAAGGTCCGAAACTTTCGAAGATAGCACAGAAATATCTAAAGTTTTCTAGCTCTTTTCTTGTAATTGTACAAGTTTCTTTAATTTTAAACGGTCTAGTACTAGGTCTCTTATAAACTGGTTTCACAATGACAATCCATTAAAGTCCATAATAGTAATGTTATGGTTTAATTTGTACTATACGATATTGCACTCCTCCTTCTGCACAATAGACTTTCGTCTAGTCTTATATGGCCAGGCAGATATCTTGCTATTACTCTTATGCAAATTTCTGCCCTCTGTTTACGGCGGCAGGTAGAAAAAGAATGGAAGGATTTTTTTGACTTCAAGAGAGACATTTGAGCAAAAGGAGGGACAGAAAAGAAAATTCCTTCATTTGAAACGTGAAGCAGTTTAAAAGGCATACTTCCACCTGTCAATCATTAAGGAATGCAAACAGCCTGTTATATCCTCCTTGCATTGACTGCAAGTTATGGCAGCCACCGAATCATAATGAGGCTGATAAGGTCTACATCATATGGTCTACATATCACAAATTGTACAAGGGGGTCATTCAATTAGTACGTACGCTCCAAAATGGCTAAAATTTGACCCCTCCCTCCCCCCTCGTACGCACGCGTACGCTTGATACGCACCCCCCCTTTTGCGTACGTACTCTTGGCTGCTTGACCCTCCCCCCATCTCTAGCAGAAGCTTTCTAAACGTCCAAAACCATGGAGAAGGGCTTTTTATGCATTCACAAGAGACATGCAAATGATCACTACAAATATATTTCATGAAAAATCTATGATATTGTTCAACCAAAAAAGCATTATACTAGAACAGGGGGTGTCAAATTCATTTGGCCCAAGGGCCACATTTGGCACAATATGACGCCACAATGGCCGGGTAGGTTAACAGAACCCGAGAGGGCTAGGTAATAGGGGCTTTCAAATATACATAAATCATCGCATGTTTCCTATCTGGCATGCTAGACAACGGCGAAAAACTGTGTATTCAGCCTTGTAAATGCCACTAGTAAGTGGCGCTATTACAATGGGAAAAAATTGCTAGGTTTCAGTTTATTCAAAGTTCCTAGGGGGCCACATTGACGGATTCGGCCTGTGGGCCGCATGTTTGACACCACTGTACTAGAAGTGATTTCAACTGAATACGTACTGCATTGATTAAATGTCTGTGAAGGGTCCTTTGCAAATGAAAGTATTACAGGATGTCTGCAAAAAGCTGATAATTTGTTGCTTTGCGTACATACTCAATGTGTCAACCCCCCTCCCCCCTTGTACGCATTCGTACGCATTTGCTTGACCCCCCTCCCCCCTTCCTGCGTACGTACTAAATGAATGACCCCAAGCAGAAATAAACCTTATTTTCCATATACCCTTAAAGACACAATGTGACCAAAAGTCACCTTCATTTCTTCGAAAGAGTGCCCAGGGTGCTCATTTGAAAGTCAGCCATCGAGAGGGGTGCTCATTTGAGGGGGGCGCTAATTCAAAAACAACAAATAAAATACACTCTTTTTTGATATGAACAATTTTATACGAGCACGAGCTTCAAAATTTATAAAAAATTAAGAACAAATCAAGGACAAGCTGAGGCTGAAGCACTATTGTAAAGTGTAAGCTCTACAATGTTTGCCAAAAGCCCTTGAATCACCCAAATCATCAATGTGTAAAAAGTCGTAAGTGTAACAAGACTTTTATTAAGGATTATACGTCTGTAAGAATGTATATCTTTTATACCAGTTTCATAAACATCCAATGATCTCTTGTATATTGTATAACATCTACATTGCCTTCATCCCAATAATTTAAGAACAAATTAAGAACAATTCAGCATCAAAATTTTGGGAATATTAAGAACAGCCAGCCTGAACTTCACTTTTACTGGTTCTTATAAGAAAAGAGTGTAACTGTATAACGATTCCATTCAGCGACTTCATTCAGTACCACTGTAGATTAAACTTCTTGAAACTGAGTGAAAATGACCATAAAGACTTGCAATGGCGACTTTTTAACGGCTATTGGTCATATAGATAGCATATAGTACACAAAAGCAACAGAGTGACAACAAGAGGCAATAGAAATATAGGGTAGCGACATGAAAACATAGTACACCAAAGAAAATGCATCAAGCATAGGACGCACATCATAAAGGAGCAAGTTAGGATGAACTATCGTGTAGCAACAGAGATGGGTCAAACTAATTGCAGAAAGAAGCGGGAGCTCACTCGAGGGGGTCCTCATTAAAAAAATATTTCTTAGGAAGGGCGTTCATTCGCAGGGAACGCTCTTTCGAGGGGTTGTTCTTTCGAGGAAATGTGACATATTTTGCAGTTATCGACCATGAATAGTTGGGCATCTTCAATGGGAACAGTGCATGCAATTGCTATTATGCAAGGGACTGTTCGATAAATACGTCGGGCTGAAATTGCTTTTTTGAACCACTAACCCCCTATCATCACGCCTTTGATTATACAAAAACATATCTTTAAAATATACGCGACGCCACGTACTTGAACCAAGTGCCATCCACCCCCTAAGGTACCGTTACGGAAAGTCACGAAAAACGTGTAGAACCACATACCTTTAAAGCATGAGGTAATTTTTGAATAGCCCCTAAATTACGACGGGTTTACATACAAACGGTACGCCGTGGCAGCGCAGTGTCAGTATAAAGGTATATTAAAGAATAAGGAAATAATTTGACGCTACTGAAAGGAATTGCGTGATAGATGGCTCATCAGTTTCGTGCACCTTGTCACAAGCATTTAATCCTAAAATTTCCGCAATTTACTTCCTGACGAGCGAGTTGGTAAATGTTATATCCGCAATTCAAACATTATTTCATTGCTAAAAAAACCACAGTGAAAAGCTTTTCGCGTGGGTGATTCTAGAGAAACCCTCTACTTTTCAAGAGATTATCCTTAGTATATGTCAGAAAATAAATTCAAAGCGCCCGCAATAGAGCAGTGGGCAGAGGCTTACAGTGGCTCAGTTATCGTCCTTGACAAACATGTTTTCTGTATTAAGAAACAGTGACTATGTATTTGAGTAGGTATGAATTCTTCATATGAGAATATGAAGCGGAATCATGAAAAATATAATACAATCCAAAACAGAAACAAAAAAAGGAAATCGGATTTTTTGCTAATTCAGAAAAATACGTATATGTGGTTTTCATTTTATGAGGCCTGACAAATTGTCTTAAGCCCCGGCCAAACGATCCAACATTGAGCCAACAATTGCTGGCATAATGTTGGATCTTCAATGTTGGGTCATTTAGCCACTATGCTGGGTGACCCAACAATTGTTGACTCAATGTTGGAATAGGTTTGAGAGCGTTCAAATTTGTTGGATGGAAATAACTCATTCTCTATTGTTTTCGAATGCTGTTGAAGGATGTTGGATCGTTTGGCCAGGGCAGCCAACATTTGCTGGCCGTAAGCATGCGCACAAAGGTCTATAACATTCTTGCTATAGATAAAGCGCGCCAAGAAATTTTTAGATAATGGACAACTACCAAACATTGGAAGAGAAGAGCAGGATCAACTACGAAAGTGGAGATGAAAATACTGAGAGAAGAGAGAACGATAGGTAAAGCAAAACGCGTAATAGAGCAGATCTGTAATAGAGTTAGGTGATTTACAGAGGAAGAGAACCCTCCTTACGCCAAATGACAGCGGCCGGCCTAATGCAAATGAAGAAATCGAGGAAGGTGACGAGCAGCGTAAAAGCCATGCCACAACTAAAGAGAGAAAGCTTGAGAAAAAGAAATGGAGTCATTCTGAGACTCTGAAAGTTATTGATTTAAATCGCAACAACAACTGCAACAACCTGCTCAGTCCAACAATTGTTGGATCATTTGGCCACCCCTTCCAACATCATCCCAACAATTGTTGGGTCTATGTTGGTTCAATGTTGGATCGTTTGGCCGGTGCTTTAGCTCTTTCATGATTTCAGTAACAAAACTTTCTTAAGACGTCCTTAGCAACCATATTCGAGTTTCAGTAGAACTACAGTACGGCGAAGAGCACACCCCTTAATACTATGACTATATGTTACGTCTTGGCCCGGGGCCCAAAGCTCATCTCCGTGGCTTACAGTTACTACCTTCAAATAAGAAGAGAAGTAAGATGCAAATGCTTATGAAAAAATATTCATGATATATGCCCAGTTTTTATGCAGATGTTTTGGCAGATAATAATTGTGTCAAGATTTGAGATTTTAGCATGAGCAAGAGCAGGGGCGAAACTAGCGGAGGATTTAGGGGAGTACAGCATCCACAATGTCCAAAAAAGTGAATTATTTTCGGAAAAATTCTTTGGTTGCCCGTATATTGATTGGGCAAGTTTATGAGAACTTTCACTTAGTTCACTTTTTCATTGCTGCATTTTACAACAGAATGTTTATGGACAACAGAATGTTTATGGACAACAGAATGTTTATGAACAACAGAATGTTTATGGAAGACGAATAGAATCAAGTGCTTCACAGTGTTTGCGCCCTTCTTTTTACCCAAGTGTCACTTTTTCTGGTACTTTCATCAAGCTAGCCACGCTCTTATGTCGGGCAACTGTGCAACACACTCCCCTGATGAAAACAATGAAGCTTCACTCTGAGCAAGAAAGACAGAATTCTGCACAGAATACAGGATACATAATACTTTTAGGTCAAAAGGTATGGTACGTTTTTCGCTGATGGGTTGAGAAATTCCGCAGCTTTGAATATCTTTGAGATTAATATATAATGCAAAAACATTTAGTTTTAGAATTACTGCTTACACTTTTCATATGCTTTCATTCTTCGTATAATGCTGTCCATATACTTTACAAAACTACTTCACCTTAGATACAATCACTGCCAAAAGTCCTTGAAACACCCTTTGACTACAGCAGTTTTTATATGACAATTATGAGATTCCGGTAAAGTACGACGGACTACGTCCCCCTACCCCCCAGAAAAATGTTGAACTGGCGGTTGTGTTAGCTGACAGTTGTGTGAAAGCAATTCGACTTATCTACTGTGTATAAAACCTGTATAAATCAACATTGTTTTCGAGGGAAACGCTCGCCAGCCAGGTCAATAAATACCGTAAGTGTCCCAAGACTTTTGGCATTGATTGTAGCTAGTCGATGTGATTCTGCGCATGGTAAGTGAGTGTCAGAGGTAGCACAATTGCGGTCTTGGAAATCATTCACGTTCGTTTCATGAACGTGCCATGGATACCTAACAATCTATCATTTAGCTAAAAATTTGATCTGGCAGCATGGAAGGTGAAATGTGAGGTAGTTTGCTTTGTCAGGATACCTCAGGGTATTACTTTATTTAACCCGATTTACTTCATGATTTACAACTTAAAGCTTGGTAAGTTGAAGTTGCAAAATAATAAAGGTTACATGAAAAATATCAGTATTTTACTTCAATACGTAAATATTTGTACTACTGGACATTCTTTGATGAACTTTCCTATACCTGCAAGCAAAAGTTGTCTGCTAGGAGGACGGGCTTCAATAGATATAAATGGACATGGATATACATAACGTACATCCTGGCAATGGCTTTTTCTCCAAAAGTCCCATGCCGAAACTAAAAATGTCCGGTAACCCCCTCCCTTGGATAAGCCCCTAAGGATGATGAAGATCTTTGTCTAATCGACTTATGCTTGCACACTTTTTTATAAGGAACCATTTTATAAGGAACTTACATGTAGAAGGCCGAAATATTTAAAGAACTTATACTACTAAAGGAAAAACCCTAAGGAACTTCTCATTTTCAAATTCCGAGTGCTGTACTCAGATGCAAGTGAAGATTACATTACATTGGATGATATCAATGGAATAGGCATGATACTTCTTGATTGAAATTATGCTTTTGCATATATAGAACTTATTTTCGGTCACATTTGTGCTTTTGAGGTTGAGTTCTAGCCAGAATTAAAGGTAAAATTCAATCGGAATTTTAATTCTTTTCTAGTGTCTGTGCCATTTTGTGGTACTCTATGTGCAGTGAAAATTAAGGAACTATTAAGGAACTTTTAGTACTAGAATTTGATAAAAAGAGGTCCGAAAATAAGGAACTTTTAGAACTAGGCCTTTACCTAGGTTCCTTATAAAAAAAGCGTGTATATCTACTAGGATGCATTCCATATGATCCTACGCAGGACATTTTTCTCAGCACTCTGCTACTACGCAATAATTGGGTTGTCTTAAAAAGGGTGGGATCAGCAATACGCTGAAAATTCTTGTTGAAGGTACAGAACGTATAAAGAAAACAAAGAAAAAACCTTGCAGAGAAGAATAGTTTGTCAAACCGTAGGTAATCTGGAGATGCTAATCGATTTAAAAATTCTACGCCATTATACGCCAATGGATTTAAAAATTCATTTAAGCGGCTAGGCATTTTCTATCATGCCAGACATATTCGTGCCTACCTACACGGAATGCAAATTGGTACATCTAGACTGCTCTTTATGAAAGAGTTTTGAACATACGTTTTCATATGAGGGAAAAGTCACATAATACCCTAGGCCCCTTTGAATATGCAGTTGAGACTTCAAGGGCAAATGCTTGCATGTAGTAAGTAGCTAGGGCCTACCATAGACAGGACAACAAATATTACTGGAAAGCACACCATTGTATTGTTCTTCATTATTGGTAGAGGCCCAAAATACTTTAGATATCCATCTGAGACACACGTTTCACACAAGAAAACCCCTTTTTGCCTGAGCCTCAATTTTGATAACTTTTCCGGAAATTAAGGCTGAGATTTTCTTAACATTTTCGTAACTTTTCTGGAGTAAACTGGCTAACAGAGGTTACCACTGCTTGCTATAAAAAAGTTTGAATTTTTATCCAAGATTATCAAAGAAAGGTTTCGATCGTTTTAAAGAAGCTTGCAAAGAATTAGCTAGTATCAATTTCTGGCATGTAAAAAAGATGAACTTTAGAAATTGATCCTTATGATTTTCTTAATATTTTCTTAAGATTTTGGCCTTTTGAGCCTCATTTTCTTATAAACCTTTTTCTTATAAAAAAAAGTATAGTTTAATTAACAGATATGCAAACATTAAAATCTACTTCTGATAGGTCAGTAATGTTCAATTGCAAATACTACGTTTTTTGATAGCTGTTGTCTCCCTGTCTCCAGTTTCAAGTATTTTAAGTCGCCATCACTGATGAATTGCTTCTAAGTGAGACTATACTGAAACAGTTCTGAGGTTGGACGCTGCTTACAGAATCAAGTTTGTAGCTATGGGGCAGGCCCGTGGCTATGAGGATTGCCCGTAGCTATGGGGCTGGCCCGTAGCTATGGGGTGGCATGGGGAGGCAAATGCCACCCCTGGACAACTGGACGCCAGCTTTTTGCCACCCCTGGAAATTTTTCTGCAGTTTTTTATTATTATTGCCTTACCTTGTAGCTAAGAAGATATCTTCTAAAGTTTGGTTGACCTCAACTTTGACCTTTACGAGACAGTTCATTCTCCTTTCTGTACGGGTGTGGTTTGGCAGCTAGAAAAAGGACGCAATTAATGCAAATTTTCCTTCTGCATCCCCAGAGGAATTATGCTAGATCCACCCCTGTACCTTAGTTATAATAAAACGGTACGGCATTTTACTTACCCCTCCATTAACTTTACAACGTTTATGGGATCTAACGGACCATGTTTTAGAAAAGTGGGGTCCAGACCCCTCACCCCCATTGGGTATGCCACTAATTTTGCCATCAACTTTTAACTACCTTCCGGGGTATTCAGTTCGCATTCGTAGGATTTCTGTTTAACATGAAAGTCCTATTCAACCGTACGCACAAAAGCGAAGATCAAGAAAATTTATAGCAGGAGCAGGAAATGAAGATTTTCCAACAAAAATACAAGTACAATCGCACATTACAAAAGTCTTTCCTTTCTAAAGTTAACACCTGGTTAGAAGAGAAAATCGACTTTCGTCATTTTTTCCAACAGGATAAGAAAATTATCGGGAAAAATGGTAATCTAGCTCTACAGGTTCCCCCTCCCTGACCAACGTCTATTTGCTCCACTACTTTTAAATTAGCATCACACAACTCTCTGCCGAGCAAGGCCTTTGAACATCATCTCAAAATATTATGACAAAGAACTCTGACGTCATTTCACAAAGAGGTAAGCAGCAAAGAGAGGTGACAGGAATTGTGAAACTATAACTTACGTGGGAAAGGTTAGAGACTTGCCACTTGAAGAAAGGGTTGCAGAACGTGTTATGCATACTTATTGGTTATCTTGTGAAGAAAGGGCAAGAAAATTGATTACAGATAATGTATTGCAATAAATGGTTAAAACAACTATGTATCCAAGGTCTGTTTCTCGAAAAATATTGAGACAGGCCGCCTAACGAAGGTGGACGGTGGACGAAAAAGAAGACTGAATCAATGCCCATGAACAAGACAGTCATGGTATTCTAGTATTCTTAACACCTACTCAGAGGTAAGATACAAGGGTGCCTCATGGTTAGGTTTGGGCATAAGTGCATGTGTAATTGGGACAGTCATTGGCAAAACGAAAAGATTACTATGATTAACTTCATCAGGTAATATTACAAACAAAGATTGATAGAGAAAGTATAACATAGCAACCATCATGAATTCTGCCTAGGGCCTACATGCTGATGAATCTTCTAAACTTTAAAGTGTGGTTAGGGACAAGTTTCACTAAAACATCATACAAGTGGGCTACCATCGTATATAATTACTAGTCAAAGCAATGCAGATCCCTGAGGATATCAGCTAAGTAGATGAACAAGAAGAGAATCCTGCAGTATCAGTGGTCATTCAGAAAATGATACACGAGCTGCCGGTATACAATTTGGTCAAAAGACGACAAATCAACTCGACTTTAATGCTTGTCAAAGGGTTATTTCCACTTCTACTGGAGAACACGTGAATTGTATGGTGGCGTCTTGTCGAATGACAAAACTATTGTGCTTTCTCTATCGAGTGAAAACTCCAAGAAGACATACTTAATGAAGATCTCGATTTTGCAAACGGGAATTCTAGACTTTGCCCTTGATAAATATTAGAGAAGTTAGTTGATAATTATACTACTGTCAATGAAATGACTAAGGCTGAAAGATCTTATAGTAGTGTACTTACAAAGGACACTTCTGACTTGAAACTCCAGATCCAGAAAAATAATGCACGCGTGTGTTCAGATATACTGTATGCGAAAGAGAGCAGTGTTACTTCATTTTGGGGAGAAATGTACAGCATTCTAGAAGAATCCTGGTGGTTGGGGAATAAACTGAACAATGCCTTGCCACGGAATTAAAAGACATTTGGAAACAAAAGCATGGGGATATTTTTCATTGACATCTTCTAAGGGATTTCAATATCAATATTAACAAACCAAGGAGCTTTGTCAATTAGCACCTATAACTACTGCGGAATCAGTAACCGTGGCTAAAGACAAACGCAAAATTTGAGCGAAAAACAATAAAAAGTAGAATTGACAACCAGTGCTGCTGACAATGGATGCACAAAGGAATGAGAACTGATTCCTAATGGATCCCTTTTAAAATATCATTGCCCCCGATATGAATGATTACTTCATCTGTTATTGCAAACTCAATGTTTAATGCTTTTTTATGACTTGATATGATCTGAATGTCTCTCAGTCTATCCAAGTCCTTAACAATCATACCCTCAAGAAGCAGCTTAAAGAGTTGAATCGCCAAGTAATACACTAATTGCCCTTGCATAAAAACTTGAATTTTTCTATTTGAACTTAACTCGTTCTTATGTAAATGGTAATTACAGCAAATCTAAACTTTTTTTAAGTAAGTAATGTCAGGGAAAGGCCAATAGAGCCTATAACTAACCCCTGACAAAGGAAGAAAGAGAAAGGAAAGTTAAGTAGACAGGGAGGTGAGATCCAGTTTGTTGATGTTAGATTTGAAGCAAGATAAGTTGTAGGATTCAGGACAGGAAGTGAAAGGTAAGGTGTTCTAAAGTCGACAGGTTCTTGGAATGAAAGAAGACTACCTAACATAGGTTCCTATACTTCCATGTAGCGGTGTAGAAGTAAACTGATAGCTAGAGGGCTCTTAACGTACCCGCATTTTTATAAGAAACTAAGAGCTTGGTACAAATAGCTATATAGGAAACTGAGAAAGTGGCCTAACTGTGAAACCATATACTGATATTTTTGCAGCAGTTTTAAAAGTAATATTAAGTATAATTACGTGTTGTCTGGTAATACTTGCTTCACTTTTATAGTATTTTACTTGCAAGACACTTGAGGGTGAGGGTGCTGAGGCCCCTCAACTCACAGCTAGGGAGGCTGCACCCCCGCACCCTCTTCTTCTACACAGCTGCTTCCCTTTAGATTTTGTCTGAATACACGATATATTATAAATATCGTCTCATAATGAATACAACATGACATTCGAGCTTGAAAAAACGCAGTTCTGTCAAGTTAATTTTTAATGGATGATCTTAATTCAATAGTTTCTTCATAGGTATGCACTTTTACAGCAATACGACTGATAAGATCCTAACTTAAAAATTTAGCTTAAAAATAGATTCTTATGCGGGGGGGGGGCTTGGAATGAAAATTCCAGACTAAAAACCCTAAAGCATAGGTTTCTAAATGAGCACTACTACTGTATAAGAAAATTGTCGCAAGGGACCGTATCTCATTGAACCTGAAGAACCTACAGGCTGTTTCTCATGTAGTATGCGCCTTGAAAATAAGAACCTATTCCAGTTTGATAAATACACAGGTTCAAATTCTTAAAAATGTTCATTGATTATAGAAAATTTCAGTTGCATTTGTTAAGTACAGTATGCATTTGGCAACAAAAATGTTTTTGAGACCACTGTGCTAGTGAGGGTTTTTAGGTGTCTGCAAGAACCACTAGAATTCATAGTTGTCTTTTCTTACAAGGAAAATTAAATGAATCTTCGGGAAAGAACCTTTCTACCCCAAAATAATATAAGTTCCTGTTAAATAAGAATCTTATTCAGCCTGACCATTAAAAAAGTAGGTTTTTACATGCGGCGATTTACTGTACTGTAAGTTGGCAAAAATGCTTTTGATTCCAAGATACTAGACCGTAGAGTGCCCCAACAAATGAAGTGAAACAGGAAACGATACAAAATGAAGTTAAGGAGGAGCTCATTACATATTGTATGCTTTCGTTAGTAAGTGTTCTCTGGTGCTTATTTGTTCAGAAATTGGATCTTGAGATAATGTTTGTTGATAGGGCTTGTTAGGAAAGTGTTTTCATTAATGGTTATTTTAAAAGTTTGCCAGCTAGTAAACTATGCCAGTTAAGTTTACCAAACACTACTGGAGAACAAAGAAGACTCGCAGAGCAGGAAACAAATGCCCGGCGTAGATCAAATAAAATGTGGGTCAGAAAAAACCGTGTCAGCAGAAAACTTTGGAATAGTCATGTAAATCAATTTGAAAAGTTTTGGAACCGCTGAGAAAGTACTTGCGATCGCAAGTAGACAATAAGAAAAATTGCAAGAAATAAAGTAAATAAATATACAACAGGATTAATCACAAACTCTAAAGCTATAAAAGCGACATCTTTCTAAAAGCAATGCTGGTTGATATAACAACTACAATATAGATTACCTAACTATTTATGTATCTTACATTCACATCAAATGTATTATCAACAAGTTCCATACCACTGCGAGGTATAACCCGGTATAATGTATATATCCGTATTTATCCGTATACAACATATCACGATAGCAATAGATGGCCCTAATCAAATAACAGAAGCATTAAAAATACAAAAAAACATTTCAGTTATTTAAGCAAGAAATTTACTTGTTACATGTCGTTGTATTTTTGGATATATGAGAGAAAGGGTATGAGTAAACTTACCACAAACAAGATTGGATTTAGAAAATCCCAACACTTTTGTGCGTATGCAGCAAAATATTCTCGAGAAAGAACACATATACGAATAAAATGCAGAACTGAAATCATGTTTAGAAGCACTCCAAAACGAGAACACAAAGAGGCAGAGAAAGCCGCTATCGTCAGGGTAAGTATTAGAAAATGTGGCCAGGAGATACAAAGGACTCAGCAATATTGAATAAATGATTGCACGATTGGATGCAAGATCGGATGCAAGCAATGACTTCAAGAAAGAGTTACATGAAACGGAATAAGATGAGATTAATGAAAGTTAAGAAAGTGGACAAGACTCTGCATTTCATTCTCACAGAATTTGCATTTCATAGCGCGATAAGATAAAATTAGCAAGGGCTAATAATAAACCATGAACAATTTCAAATCACTACTATTTACAACATCAAACAGACAAAAATTTAATATGTTATAAAGCATTTATATTGGTGGTAAGCAAGCTATTCACATCCTCCTACAGATTCAATAACACAATACAAAAAAATAAAAAAATCTACATTTTCATTTTTCTTAGTGAAAAAGTACAGGCGAATGAAAGGCAAAAATTGCAACAGCCCATAAAATTGGCGGTGCGGAAGAAACAATGAAACACAACAAAGTGTGGATTATATACCTAGTTTAAGTTCACGAATAAGCAGTCACACATTTTATTGAATTTAGGCCGTGTAAGGGAAAATAGGCGAATTATACGTAACAAAAACTTAGAAAGAAAACAGAATTGAATTACACATGGATTCATGAGCAGTCTGAAGGTATATTTCAAGCTAAATGATAGATCATAGATTTTCTCCGGAAGACATAGCCGAATGTCACTCATCGGTCTATAAAGTAACCACTCCTTTGCCATTCTAAGACTCCGAAACTTGGTAATACGAAGCTACCACAATATGCCAGTGTGGATACCATTTGTACAACGTAGTGCTGTTAAGCGCCTCACTGGCAAATAGAAGTACAAAGTTGCATACAGTAAAACTATACCGAGCCAACACAACAAAATGTGACTTTTCCATAAATATCAGTGACAGATATGAGTAACATGGACACAGTTACTTTGACTTGGCAATTTCTTTGCGATAAAGGATAGAAAAACTACCTTGGAAGAATCCAGATATCTTGAAAGCCTTTTAGGCTGAAAATTTTTCCAGTATAAAAAGATGGCAAAACAATCAGTCACTACACTGACAGTTTATACTCTGAATACTGCCAACTGAAAAAGCTTTTTGCATACCTGGGGTATGCTTGCATTTTAAGAACGGCAACACTACCCCCTGATAATACTTAACGCCATACAGTAAAAATGCATCAAGAAACTGAAACACTATTGATGAAATCACAACTTCAGGGGGTATCAGTACTTCAGGGTAAATAGCATTCATCGAAAATAATTGAAGATGCTATGAACTCTACCTAATTGAAAAGGATCGACTTTGGGTCCATGTTGGAAAGTTGAGCAATATGACGTAAAACATCTTTCTTTGTAATTATCCCAAGAAGTTTTCTAAAAAAATAATTCAAAAGTGAACGAAGAATGCAAAAATATAGACAATGAAAATAAAAAATGACATCACTTTGACAAGCCTTCATTACACTTCATATATATAAATTACATTGCTGATAAAACCAAATTTGACAACAGGTACTCTCTGGTTCTGGAGCATTCATGAATCAAAATATATAAGTGGGTTTTTACTGTATAAGAAATACTAGCTTGAATCAGGACAGAAAACCACTTTTATTAGTACTTACCCATTATGTATAATTAGGAGTTGCCGTAAACCCAATTTTCTAAACATTTCAACCACTGTTTCCATTGGGGTAGAATCTGTAGCTGTAAAGGGACTCTAAACAAGAAACCAATGAAAACAATTAAAATACGCAATGAACATACTTTACAGCACACGATGATAAAAATAAATGCAAGGGTAAATTAGGTTGAATTTGCAACCAAGGTAGGCATTTCTATGTAGGAAGACACAGAAAATGATATTGCACCTCAGAAAACAGTTTCTGAACAAAAGTTGCGCAAAATTTTTTAATAAGGATATTTATCAACATAACCCTAAAGCAACTGGACATATCAGTGAATAACGTATAAAAATCTCTTGCAGTTCAGTTCACAATTAAATACAAAGAACATCAAACAATTACAAACTTACCACATCAACGATGTGCCTGAGGCTTACTGGAGCGGGACCATTTGGACTCACTTCTCCTGGTGGATTCTTACTAAAGTAGACTGGAGATGCTGTAACAGTATTTTCGTTCATAGTACGGATGTGTTCTAAAAACATAACAAAAATACCTAAGACATATAAATCATCTATATTCAACTCTAGCAAAATACCAAGAAGATATTTTCATGAGCGTCCCTTTGATTATCTTCGTTTTAAATAACTAGCCCACAGCTGGACCGCATTTAAGTCCATCGAAGCCCTGGGCCCGAAACTGACTGAGGTTCCTTATAACATAGCTAAAAAGATATCTGTCTCTTGATTATTGCTCGGCAACCTATTAGCAAGAACTTTTGCTTTAGACAAAACTACTTGCATACGATTTCAGGCACTATATACGGCTTTTAAAGTATTGCTGGGGGTCACCTTACTATACGAATATTAGTGGTCCCTGGGCCCGAGCCCAGTTGGCCCATTGATAAATGTGGCTCTGTCCCAACGGTTACCAAATACCGCTGGCAGACGAAACAAATGTTTTCTCCCTAGTACACGCACGCACGCACGCACGCACGCACGCACGCACGCACGCACGGACGCACGGACGCACGCACGCACGCACGCACACACACACACACACACATCGAGACGTGTTGTGCCGAGGTATACCATCCGATTTCTAGTTGGTTCGCATACAACGACCGCATAAAACCAATTTTTCACATGGTTCGACGGAGTCGTACCACTCGCCTAGAGCTCCTTGTTCAGTATATCGGGCTGTGCCGAACGCATGTGCGTCATCAGGCTAGTTCAACAACAAAATGGCTAACGATAACAATCGATTCTTCAAAAGAGCGGAGTTTCGCCTCAAGGTGACAATGACCAAATTTAACGTCGTGTTCGAAAATCTAATAGTAACATTCATGAAGAAGAAAGAGAATGCAGCTCTTCAGGACTTTAGTCGGCCATATTTGAGTGTGAAATATCTTATAACGCATGTGTAGAATGGGATCAGAGTGGCATGACCCGAAAGCTGTTACAGCCGTATAAAACCAAGACGTACCCATAATCGAACCACTGCCGAACCAAATTTCCTCAGTTCTGGCACGGCACGGCTCGACGCATAAAACAGCCTTAATTTTCCTAGAGAACTGCAAACAGGAAGCAAGTATACAGCAAGATCATTTGCCTCTGTAATATCCTACAATTCAGACACGGGGTCAGTTATCATGAAAAAAAGTGCAGAGACATACTGAGAGTGAGAAATAGCAAATATGACGTAATGTATAATGAAACATACTTAAGACAATTTTTAAATCTCTTCTTGCAATATATCCGCATAAAATCTGTGAGTTTGAGTCAACGATTAAAGGAAACCCATTGAATGATGTGTCCTCTAAAATATTCTCTGCAAAATTTAGAGAAAAATATATAAAAAAATTCCAATGGAGCGAAGAAACGAGAAAAGCATAGAATGGCAACAAGGTACATAATACCCGTGCAACATTTTCATGTTCAAGAAAAGACAATAAGTTATCAGGAAAAATAAAGAGTGAATAGGAAACAGTGCAATAGTGTCTCCAAAAGTAAATTCATAAAACATAAAAAACAATTTTGAGGTATGCTTTAAGGAATGAATCGCACAAAATTAAAATTCGTTCCGAGTGAACGACAGAAGAGTGTGAAAGAAGGGGGAGGGGAGAGGGCTGGGGTTCAACTTTGCATAACAAGAATATAATTAATTTCAGTCCAACCCATGCCAAGGGACAATAGTTTGGTTGGGAGAAAGAAGTTGCAACCTCGAAAGCAAACAGTAATGATAACAAAGTTTTTTATAAAAACATGTTTTTTATAATGAGTGAATAGCGACAGATGAAAACAATCTGGATGGTAACTTTGAATTAAAAACGCAATTAGTCTTGTATGAACACGCCAACAATAGAAGCACGAAGAAATTATTCTCATGCAATAGTAAATTGTGGGCTTTCATAAACTTACCAAGATCCCCAACAGTTAATCCTGACTTCGGAATGCATTTTAGAGGCCCCATGCCTCTTCTAAAATTTCAAAATATTGGAAATGGTTTCATATTGATTCTAAATGAAAATGTCTACCTGTAGTTTCTATGTTGCCATATTATCGAGGATAGAGAACTTTTCAAAATATTAAGGCTTTATATCAAGTATAGAGCGTTCAAGAAGGCAGTACTTCACAGCTTACTTTGGTTTCATGACATCTGACGCTAAAGTGGTGTGCGTAAATTCTTCTTTGAGATCCAGAAATGGATATCCATTCAAGTGGATATGCCCATCATATCTTATAGCATGTTAAGGAAAACTGTCAGTAATAACAGTTGTAGCTTTTAAGATCAGGACAGCGTAGAGTATCATATGATTATCAGAAAGTCTAGCTAAGGAAATGTAAAATTATGAAGGAAAACTCACAATCAATAAACCGAATGTACAAGAGCAAGGGTACGTGCGTGCGTGCGTTTGTATGCGCGTGTGCGTGTACGCGCGCGCGTGAGTGTGCGTGCGTGCAAGTTTGTATAAGTGTAGTAAACACTCTGTATAAGTAACACACACCTGATTTAAATGTTCCATTCTTCTACACATTCAATTCCCAAATACGCATACTTGGGCATATAGCCATAAAGCAGGAGTTTCTAACTGAAAATACAACAAATGAAAAAGATACATTCCTTCTTTTGTGATGGCATCGCCGACCCACTTACTTGTCATAATTGCAACCATTAATGGGACAATGTATGTCAAGCCACCAGTCAACTCGAACATTATCACAACCAAAGATACTGAAATGAAAGGATCGCATTCTTTTTGCAAATAAAAGCTGAAGGAGCACAACATTTTCTCAGAAAGTCAAAATCTTTAAGGTAACTAAACTCTTGCTAGATCCAAACAACCTAATACAGCATATCAATAAGGTGAACCAAGTGGAAAGCAATGAACTGCAACTCATTATATACAATCATTCTCAAATATTCTTGGAAACCTGCATGGTTTTATTTTGAAGATGCTGTCGATTCACTTGGAAAGTCCTCTACTGCAAGGAGCTCAAGAACATACACAATTCTTCTTTGCATTCAAGCAATATTTGTCCCTGCAAATAGGACGCAGCCACACCGAAAAACAATAGACCTTTAAATGATGAGATAGACACATTGCAGCGATACAAAAGTATTCGACAAAAATGAGATAATAAGTGAAAGCTACTTTAAGCCATAAATTAAGACTGCTAAAGATTGCAAGCCTGTTAATTTTATAGTGCAAGTCAATAATTCTCAGAAATATGACATTTACCACCAGACTCTATACTCCCTACAAGACTCTCTACTTAGATCATTTCCGTTTTCTATTTAGTTCGTATTTTTGAAATCAATCATCAGCTTCGTGCATAATCTTTAGTCAGAGAATTAGTTAGCTTTAGTTTTAGAGTTTAGCATAATCGCTATGAATACATTTTGAGAACAAGTAGCCATCGCTCTTCGACTTTCTTCACAGTGCACATAAAATATACATACTTAGTCCAACTGCTCATTCTAACTGAAATGCAACAGTCAGTACCTTCCTAGAATTAAGTCACTGTGCAGTGGCATAATCTTTTGCACCTGTTTCACTATTTTATCATTAATACTACAGTTTTAAAGGCTTGACTTAAGTGTAGTCTGGTGTATTCATCCCCAACAATCTGTGGTCTTAGACATTGTGGATAGTTTTTCTCTTTATTACTATTATTATTTTTTTCCCAATCATAATCATTATTATTACATTTTCTTCTATTACCTAGTATTGTGATATTGTAAGCCAGCCAAATACAGATTAACTGTTAGCGAGATTTGTATTTGTAGACTTAAATATGATATGAGATGAAGTTTGAAAAAAAATTTGCTATTCTACTTTTCATTGATGCGTACGATGCATTAGTTGTTGATAATGGATACCGGCGCTATCTAATTATGAAACTCTGCAACACAATCATTCGCACAACTTACTTTATCTTTGCCAAAGGAACAAACCCTCGAATATTGCTGGTTTTCATTCTTTTTGAAAAGCCCCTAACAGGTTTACAGTTTACATTGTTATTTATTTTCTTACTCTAGATATAAATATTAATAGTTTGGAATGTACATCAGGCTACCCAATTATAGCTACATTATTAAGTTTTTGAATTTGAAAAGAAAGGCTGAATTTTGCTACAATCATCATTTCATCGTCAATATCACAGTAATGTTCCAAAGATGTGGAGGGCAGGTAAGAAAGGAGTGCTAGATCTCTAAAAAGCGTTTCAAAACATTCTGACCAGGATTCAAGCTATATGAAGAAATTCACCTGTCATTCTGGTCACACCACCAAGAACTGCAGCAGCACCGACCATAGCATAAAGGCCGGGAGTAACACATCGTTGTAAAGATCGGTCACATTCATTGAATATTGCAGAGTCCAGATAAGTACTGAAGTGGAGAAAGCAAGATAATCTATACTTCCCTAAATAAAGATAATGCTTGAAAATAAAGAATAAATGAGCCTGAACTAATTGTCTACATATTATTGTCACTAAATCACACAACGCAAAATAGATTTGATTGTGAAAAAGCTAAATCTATGAGCTTTTTAGCTAAATCTATATATCTAAGGGGATTTCACTTCTGTGAACCAGCAATTCTGATTGTTTTTTGCATCACCCAGAGACAGCGAGAGAGCAAGAGAGAGGGAGGGAGCACAGAGAAAACCTTTATGCGCAAAATGCAAATGAGTCATTTGAACACAATTATTCGAGAAATTTTGATATAGCTAACAAAACTCTAAAATAATGATTAATTGACAGTGTCTCTAATAATCTTGTAGAGTATCTTGAACTATGGCTCTCTAGGACGTGTGCTTTCAGCATACCTATTATTATTCCCCTGGTGATTTTGAACTTAACTCTAAGATTCAAGAAAAGCAAAGCTAACGGCAATAATTTCATTCAGCTCCTTAGCGACAAGAAGTCACACCTGCAATTCAGTGGCAAGTGCAATTCAATCAAATGTTACAGTTCAACTAAACTCTTACTAGGTCAGCTGCTCCATTCCGACACCAACGATACGGCCAGCACATGCACCGATTGCCAAGCTTGGAATAAACAAGCCAGCAGGAACCTGAAAATTCAATGACGATATCGCCTACATATTATGAACGTCTATACTTAGACTAACAAGCTCCGCACCACAAAAAGTACCTTAAGAGTTACTGCAACCCAAAGGAACCGCTTCGCAACTTTTAGATACGCCTCTTAGTTCGGAGCCCAGGGCAACCTGCCAAATATACAAGCCGTTCTAATCTACTAAATGTGATGGTGCTAGGGTAAACATCGACTCTAATACTCCACAACGTACAGCAACTGCATTTGCAGGATTGTAAATTTTATTCGTGTACAAAAAAATAACTACAACCAAGGACAAAAGTTTATTCGTATGGAAAACAGATCCATGAAAGTGTACGGTCCGCGGGATAACTTCATTTCTTCTTGCAATAACTAAACAAACAAATCCTAGGCTAAAAGCGACTAGCAGTGAATAACATATAGCAAAATATTAAAGCAAGTTCAATCCAACAGTACCCTACAAAGAAATGATGAGCCACAAAATACACAAACTCTAAACATTTAGGAACATAGAAATCATAGTTGTATTGATTCAACACTAACCTTCATCCCAAAAGTAAATACAGTTACAAAAACTTTGAAGATCATTGCCAGTGTTAGCTTCCACAATGCTTCGATTACACCTGAGCCAGCTTCGGAGTGAGGGTAGATGTCATTGTTGATATTAAGCGTTGTATTTGGTTTTAAAACATAGTCACTGAAATTAAGAATAACAACACTGATTTAATGAGAGGGATAAAAAGAATAGCATAACAAGTTAAAAATAAACTCTGTTACCACCAGAGATGGGCAGTATATTATCTTATTATTTTTAAGATAGTATTTAGATACAGAACGGTAACAGAATCTTGTAGTAAAATACGTATTTAGAGTATCTTGCAAATATCAGATTGCCACAAGGTAATCAGTAACTTATTTCATATGAAAACGGTCCTTCTAACTTTTATACAAAAATAGCCTAAGTGTTACGGCAGCTTTCCCGTCGATAAATGCTTCTTGCAGGAGTAGGGATGGCGATACCGGGTGCTTCGGGGCGCGTAGCCCCCCTCGAAATTTCAATTAGATTTCGTATCAGCGTTTAAAATTTTTTGAAGATTTCTAGACACTGTTGGCACTTTGATAACATGGACCTCCACAACTTTTACTGCATTGGCAACTCAGTAAGTTGGAGTGATCGCATGTTAAGCCAATCTGAAAGGCGTGGTCCCGTAAAATGTCCTCACTTCTCTCTTTGGTAGCATTTGATCCCCCAGCATTTCTTCCCTGGTGCCATCTCTGTGCACGAGAGGGAAATGAAGGCTCTGGAGCCAGAACAATAAGTAACTTTCCGTTTGCAAGACGCTAAGCACGTCATATAAATCCACCAACAAAATATTGTCTGACTAACATCTGCTACATATGTTGATAACAATTTTGAATAAATATGGCACGACATTTTGTGCATACTTAGCTAAAAAGTAAAAGCAAATTTTGTACATATTGATACATTATCCGTAAATCCACAGGGATATGAAAACGTCTCAGTTTAGATCAACAAGGCCGAGGAAAATAGTTTTTTTAGGTCCTAGTGAAGGTAAGGTCTATCCTTCTATGATTAAAATGCAAACACCTTCTTTAAGGTTAATTACGATAATAATAGATGGTCAGTAAAAACAGAAGACATAAATATTGTCTTCAAAAATGAATCTTTGCGTCGATTCGAATTTCATTTGGTCGTTGCATGATGAACAGAGTGCTCATATGTAGGCCCCCATCTCCAAATGGAGAATGATGGGACAAATCAGGAGAGGGTTGAAAAATGTGGGTAATCGCGGGCTCGCTATTGTAGCAAGGAAGGCCTAAATATGGCGCATGGCGTGGGAATATACGAAAAACAGGAAGATAACTGGAAACTAAATGGCGATGAAATAAATTTTCAGGATTGCTCTACCAAAAAATAAGTTTCTCATCCTACTTAATTCTATCAGAACGTGAAAATTAGAATATTGCAATCACCAGACATTGACCCTAGGCTACCTTTAATAAAACCGATTAATGGCCGAATAACGACCAATGGCCGAAGAAACTCTTCTTCGTTGGTCATGTAATTAGGAATAAAGGACTTGGGTATGATCAGGACAAAGAACATAGTCAGAATCAGCATTGCTAGTGTAGACAGAGAGGCAGAAGACAGAAAATTGGTAAGAATTATGAAAGGGTGCTACGGCAGATCGTCCCAACGATCTGCCCGTTTCGTGATGATGACTGGCCGAAAGACATTTTCTACCACAGTGAAAAATATGGAACAATTTAGAAAGAGAGAGACTTGGTACCCTCCCTGAGAATCTTCAAGGGACAAACATACGACGGGATCTGATTTCCACTTCATTTTTATGCTAATCTCATAGACTTCTTAGTGTATTTTATTGTAAATTAAGTATGCTAACTTTGTTTATTGCTAGGGCTCTTTAATCTACTTTCAATCTAATTTTTCTTTTTGCTTAATATAATTAGGTTTGAAAAACATATCAAATGAAGCCTGTCAACCTGCATGAATGTCATAAAGTAAAAAGAATAAAAGTGGGAGTCAAAGAGAGCATATATTTTTTGAAAGTTTGCTGGTAACCGTCAAAAGATCGAACGCTGGTTCAGTTAAAGCAAATAATTCTTGCGCGTCAACGACTAAAGACAAGGGCAACGGCAAAAGTGCATGATTGAATGTGAGAAGTAACATAACGATATTTACCATAATTTTGAGCCATCTTCGGGTCCACATCTTCGAAACAGATCGTATATAAGGCGACTTGAACTTTGCCTAAAATTATTACATTCAACTGATATTCACAGTAAGTCCTCAGCATACACATTTCTTCCTTTATAAGAAACTTGGCTCAAGGCCTAGTTGTAAAAGTTTCTTAACTTTTGGCCACATTCTAGCTCTAAAAAGTTTCTTAATTTAATACAACAAATTGCTGCGAAAATGAAAACAAAACGTAGATCATTGTTCTTGTAGTGCCTATCAGGTTTCGTGCACAAAACATAATGTAGTGGAAACTTGCTAAATCCATGAAGGAAAAGGGGGTTTCCCAAACTGTGAAAGATGGCACAGAAGTTTCCTAACTCTTTTCTTGTAGCTCTAAAAGTTTCTTAAATTTGTGGGTGTCTAGTGCTAGGTTTCTTATTAAAAAAATCACGTAACTTCACATATGAAAGCCCAATTCGCTAAAAATGTAATGGCAGGTTCTTTTAAAACCAAATACATGCTCATAGCAAAAGAAAAACAGCATATACGGGATGCAGAGACAGAATGACAAACCATTCTGCCCGCAATTAACGGGTGATAAAGACTCGATGATACTGTCAAGAACGCAGTAATACCACTCTTAAGACGATGCCTACTTAATCAGGGAAATATGACTTGGTGAAAACTGGAAATATCCATTACAAAAATAATGCCTTTGGCTACAGCAAAACATGAATTACAAGAGAGCCTAAAATAGTATCGATTTAGCGAAGGTGTCGAGTAAAGCAACATTCAAATACACTTGAATATTTCCAACTCATTGAGTAAACTATCGAGACAGCAGAAAAGTTCTCCTCGAAAACAAGTGAACTTGTTAGTTGCCTACAGTAGTAATATTGTCTTTTCATTCTCCAATCGTAAGACTGAAAAATCACTATCAACTAGCTGGGCGCTAAGGAAGCTGAAGTGCGAAACAATGTCCAAATTACGCAATGTTACATACTTCATCAAAACAGTCGAGGAAAAATCTCGATATACTACTGATTTATTTACCGTGTATACTCATTTGGATACGCAAAGAGAGCTGTGATTACCGCAACCGAAATGACCTGCAAATCAGAGAAGAAATACACTTGTATTATGTAAACACGACCTTGTCTTAGCTTCCCGCTAATTTCCATGAAGAAAATGCTCCCCATTCACACTGCTCCATTTTCAAATGAACAGGCAAATGCACTGCTCCAGCAAAAATGTCTTGCTCTTTACAGCCCCCCTTTCCAATAGGCTCTCCTGAAATCATACATTTTTGCAATAAGCCCCTATCTTTATAGTCCCCCCCCATCAATATCGTATATCAGAAGCGACGTGAAATATAATGTTCATATGCCATAGAGCTGGCTGGTTGTTTTCTAGCTCTAATTTGAATCATTCCAATAGTGGTCTGCACATTGAAGAGAATTAGAAGAGCGACGTTGACAAAGTATTAAATGGTTTAGTTATAATGACAATTTTGATTTAGTTCGCTATCTACTGAGCTCTATCTCTTTCTAGACCTCTAGAAGATCGACAATTCAATATGCCTGCAGAAAGCCTTAAGACTTGTTGTTCTTGCTAACGCAGTGCAATGTGAAATGTTCTCGTTTTCGCACACGTATTCAATACGGTATGTAAATAGATCCACTTTCATAGCGCACAAGTTTGAACGCAAGATAAAAACGGAGAGATGTAGTTAGGTTTCCATATGAACATGTAGCAGTGTGAACGGGGCCTTGGTTGTAACATTGATGGCAGAAAAATATTGTAATAGCGGATTAGTTTGAACTCCAAGCAAACACGTATAGCTAAAATTCCATATGAACATGGGCACTATGAACTTTGTTGTACCACTGAGGGCAGAAAAACTCCTCAAGTGCAGGACAACTAAATAGTTTTTTGAAAAACAAGCTGATACGCATTCAGAATGCCACTCACGTCTATGCAGCAAGTTTATCTAACTACCTTCTTCCAATCTAGCACCTTGTCAGAATTTATGAACACAGCGCCTTTTTTGATATTCTAAGTAAAGTAGAATCCCGTCAAGTCGGACTCTCAAGGAAAATTGGAAATTGATCCGAGTTAACGAAAGTCCGAGTTAGCCAAATCTCTCACTAAGTCGGATTTTCGTGAAAAGTACGAAAAAGTCTGACATATCAAGAGTATACTTAGTCATCTTCAAGGTGTTGATACAAATAAAATACAAAATCATATTCCTATATGCCATATAAGAATCTACAGATAACTACGTTTTCCACTGCTTATTGACAAAGGTTTGCACTTTTCATCTGTTTCATTCAGCGATTACGCTCTATTTCAATTAAGGAGGTCGTCTGCAAAGCAGTTGGTCATATTTCTCAACTTTCTGTGAACATGGAAAGGTTAACATGTGTTTCAATAGCTTGTTGAATTTCTGTTGTTTCTCTCTACATCATCATAAATCGCAGATTAACCTTTAATCCATTCAGACAACGTCTGTTTTGGAAATTCATGTTTCCGTGAAATTGCAGCACACGTTTCTTCTCTGTTAACTTCTTTTTAAATATTTCATACTTCTCCGTTGTTTGCTTTTGCAGCTGAAACTTTTCTGTACCAATATTCGGTGCCAATAATCGGTGCCAATAATCGGTGCCAATAATCGGTGCCAATAATCGGTGCAAATAATCGGTGCCAATAATCGGTGCCAATAATCGGTGCCAATCGAGAGCATGTCAGAAAATTAATAAAACACCTCATTCAAAAAACTCTATTCGACTGTGATAAACCTTTAAAACCTTCATGTCCAACAAAACTTTCAAACCTTTAGAACATTAATAAAAGCTGCATTTCGGAAAAAATTGAGAAGGTAGTAAAGCGGAGTATTTTGTCCGACGAGACATATAGAATCGGTAAGACCAAGAGAAAGTCCGTCTTATATAGGGTGCGACTTAACGGGATTTAACTATAAATTCGAAATCATATTTTCAGTAAATGCTTCTCATACAAAGGCGCTAAACTGTGGAACGATTTTTCCACAAAAGTCAAATCATCCAACACGTATGAAGTAGTCAAAAAACATATCCGGAATGCCAGCAGTGTATGCTAGTTCTCTCTCGCCTGCTTTGGTTTACGTTATTTTAGTTAATTTACTTTTTATATATTAAGAAATGTTGTAAATAAGATTATTTAATTTTTAGTTCTAATAGCTGTTGTTAATTTTTAAACTGATTTTATTTTTTGTAAGTATTAGCACGGCCCACTGTAAATCAATCCCTCGATAGACGTGGCTACCGTGCCTAAAGAATTAAAATCAAATCAAATCAAATCAATCAAATTAAAATAAAGACAACATCAAAACAACATACATCACGTGGGATAAATTATTCTTCATCGCATATAAGATAAGATATTTACTGATTCCAGGCCCGTTCCTACAGTAGAGTGTGACACCCCTCCCAGGCAAGAATTATGCAAGCAGATAGCCAAAGTATGCCATTTCTGTTGGCAAATTGCTTTGAGTTTTGTAATTCTAGAAGTCCAAAAAGAAGAACAAGGTACTAAGGCGTAGCAGACAGCTCGTGAATTTGTCACATATACATATTCGCACAAATTGCTGACACATTGAACAAATAACACTCAAAAGTTTAAATAGATATTCTTCAATCATGGCAGTCATGCTCATTTTGTCGGCAAATAGTGCGTCTCACACTCACCAAAGAAAAGGCCCTAACTGATTCAAAAGGAAGTGCGCCAACCTACCTCAGTGATAGGGTACTTTCCTAGTGCTGAGTTTTTTCGCAACTTCGACCAATACAAATTCAATTTGATAAAGAGAGATCCAACCAGTCCCTACAAAAATACAATTTCGAAAGATTCAGGAAAGTGAAGTTATATATTCCCTTATATACTACATACTTCCAATCACTTGTAATTACACAACAGCATTCAAATCTTGTCTTACAAGTATTATTATTGCAAATCAATCTATTTCATACTTCCAATACTCTCTGTATTGCCATTTCTATATCGTCTGAACATTTCTACGATAGATTTTCTATTCCAATATTCACAGAAAAATTGAGTATCAACACTAATGGTGATTTTGCATCATCCTAACTCATGACATGACGATTGACTTCTCACTGTAAGAGATCCTGTGAGACACCCTGCTAAAGAAATTCCTCCTAAATAAATTCATGTCTCTCATCTGCAACTATGAACATTTTTCTTTGGTAATGTACTAGGAGAGTTCCTTTTAAAGAAATTCCTCCTAAATAAATTTATATATCTCCTCTGCAACTATGAACACTTTCTCTGGTAACGTACTAGGAGAGTTCCTTCTAAAGAAAGTCCCCCTAAACAAATTAATTTCTAGGCCCTGTTATTATCATTATTATTATTATAATTATTATACCAGAGCAGTGTGGTCGTCTGTTCAGAAGTTTATGCCAAGAAATATCTTCAACTACATAATAAGATATCTGAACAATACTCTTCCTAACATTAGTAATATGCAGATTTGGGGATACGCAGAAAACAAGATGTGCCCTGTATGTCATCATCCTCAAACATTGGGCCATGTTGTCGCAGGCTGCTACACATCTCTCTCTCTCAAGGTCGCTATACATGGACACATAACTCTGTGTTGAAAATCATTGCAAATACGCTATCGAGATCCTGTAAAAACTTACACGTTGATCTACCCTCATTTGCTTCGCCTTGCATAGTCACAGGGGACCAAGAGAGACCTGACATTGTTATAGTCCATCATAGGAAAGTTACATTTGTGGAACTTACAATTGGCTTTGAAAAGAAACATGGCGGGTAACAGCACAAGAAAAAGAGAAAAATATAAGCCACTCATAAAACAGATTGGAATCACAATATGAAAGAGTCATATATTGCAATGTCTCAATGGGGTCATCTGGCTTCATTGAAAAAGACAGTAAAACATTTTTCGAACCAATATCAAATCTAAAGGTCCCTGACACAGAAATAAATTTTTTAACTAAAAGTATGATAGAAGTCTGTATTCGTGCATCATAC
This sequence comes from Mastigias papua, assembly GCA_964019165.1. Taxonomy (NCBI): domain Eukaryota; kingdom Metazoa; phylum Cnidaria; class Scyphozoa; order Rhizostomeae; family Mastigiidae; genus Mastigias; species Mastigias papua. Next base: position 16,010,057 of record OZ025267.1, on the reverse strand, counting down.
TTCATCTTCTGTCGGAGAAATAAAGAATGGACAAATCCTGAACTGTTAGAATTATAGTTTTTCAGACTCCTTTTCCTTATTTATCTATCTCTTTTTCCCTTTAACTATTCTCTTTTCAAAATTTTCCTGTGTGAGTATGTCATTAATGGCCTTTGTTGGAGAGTTAATGCCATAGTTCTAGGTTTTAGTTTCTATAGTTTGTGTATTAGGATATCTTGAATGAAAAGTTGTCATGATAATTATTTGATTTATTTCAGGAGGGTAACCCTTCAGCACAAGCTGTTTTTCAAGGGGCTTTCCAACAAAGCATACAAAGCTACAAAAAATACTATACTAAATAAATTAAAATTAACTAGTTACATTATAAAAAGCTAAGTATAGCAATAAAGTTACAAAAAAAAGTATAAGAGTTATAAAACTGAAAGCTAGATGTCTTAAAAAAGAAAAAAAATGGTTTACAGCCTCATTTAAATCAATCCTTTGAAGGCATGTAGTGTGGTTGCTTGTTTTGACCAAACTCAGAGGCTATCCCAACCTTTAGCTCCTCTAAAACTTTGCAAGATTATGAGATATCCAAGATATCTAAAATATATCCAAGATTATGAGATATCTAAAACATATCCAAGATTAAGAGCTTTTGTCTTTGGTGTATTGTAATTAATCAATAGCTATTGTTCTTAGATATGAATATCTTTGCATTGCTAAAATTTCTTTGTAGTTGTAGATCTCAACCTATTGGGCTTTCCTTGTTTTCCTTACTTTCATGTTGTAAAACCGTGATTTACCTTCTCTCTGCACCTCTTTCAAATATATAAATAACCTAAATTTTTGCAGTTAGGGCTTTCCTTCAATGACTAGATTACCTATCTAGGGAGCTCCTCCTTTCAGAAATTCCACTAATTCTCACTGTATCTTTACAAACCGATTCTGTCTGGCAACATTCAGCTTCAAGTATGCCATCTTGTTCTTTTCTCTTTCGATGTCATATAGGTAAAGGTAAAGGTTAGTCTGATATACAACTCGGTACATTGGGAAGTGCCTAATAGAGAGGACACTTATCCGGAGCCGTCGGCATAGTGAGGTAGGGTGGCCAGTTCCTTTCCTCGCCGCTTTTAACTTTCCCAGTGTTGCCACTAAGTACCCATTTACTGCTGGGTAGACAGTGAGCGAACATCCCACCTTTGGTCCGAGAGTTCGGCTCGAACCATCGATGTTCCGCTCAGTAGTCATGCGCTCTAACCACTTGGCCACTCGCCCATTTCAATGTCATATGTTGTATTTAATCTCAATTTATCATTGTTAGCAAGAGGCGTGCGCATAGTTAGTATTGTCCTATTCGGTGGAACTTGAAAAATAAATGAACTGAACTGAACTTTTAAAGTAGAATAATCTGAACTGATAAAAAAAGCACTACAGGTACAAATGTCATAAATCTATGATGAATTGTCACTTCAATCCTAAAGGTATTTAAAAAATATTAAAAATGCAACGTAACTGTACAGCAAAAAATCCCTTACCCCAAAAATACCGAGAATGATGAATGGTATCAGCTCGAAAATCTTCCACGGCGTGTTGTACTGAACATAAAACATAACCAGACGGCCATTTCCATATGGGTTCATATACCCAAGTGTCAGTGCAGCCATAAGAGCACAGAAAAATGTCCGCCATAGCGTCTTCATCGGGAAGTAATAACTAACCTAATCAAAATGAAAATAAACTATATTATTTAAAGGTTCATTACCATAATGAAAGCACGTTTAACATACAAATACTGCATACAAAGCCCTCCGTGGCTTTAGTTTCGCCAATCAGTATCGATCGTAATACTTGTTGGTAAGTAACGCACATTGGAAAACAAAACAAGACCGGTTGACCCATATGTCCAAAAAAAATCTTTCAACTCGAACATGCCACAAATGTTTCAAATTACTTCTCGAAGAAAGTTCCTACTTAGGTTAAGTATTTAACGAGGTCTTTTCATTTCATTGAAGAAAGTAAAGTATGGCCTAAATCCTGACATGATCCAAAAGGGGGTAATATCCTCTTTTCTAATAACATTTCGTCTTCTGTCAAACAATTCATAAGGTGATACATTACCTCCTCTAAACTGAAGAGAACACCTCCAATTGGTGCCCCAAAGGCAACAGACACTCCCGCAGCTGCTGAAGCTGACAAGACCTGATAAAGGAAGCAAAAAGGCAAAACTGTAATGTTCAAGAAATCAGAACCGTATATTTCAACCAGGACATATAAAATAAAAGGTAGCATGAAAATGCTACGAGAGCCTTCGTGGATTTTATCTTTGGTGAGGGAGGTCCAACTAGTTATTTGACAAATTCCATTTATCAGTCCTTTTCATTCAGTCCGTGCAGTCGAGCTTTTCTGTAACAAAATCAGCTGTTAAGCTCGAACTACCCCAAAGTTGCCAACCTGTTTCAACTCTACATTACTTGATCAATTTCTGGCAACTTGGAAATCTTTTACAGTTTTGCATGTGTTCTAGGCAGTGTATCTATAAGCATTGTTCCTAGCTTCCTCCGGAGGCTCTATATTGCTGACGAATCTTAACGCTATATACATAGGTGTGGGGGTATAAATTTAGGGGGGGCAGAGCATCCGCCCGATTCACTTATCTGCTACTGGAATGAATTTTTGGCTATTTTCAGGAAAAGTATTTTTTCTGAAGAAAGTGTCCAAATGAAATGGATTCCTGACCAACTGGGGGCTGCAGCTCCCCATCTCTCACCTCCTATGAATATCGTCAGATGAAAACATAAAATCCACTTTTCTCATAGAGTGGTTTTTGCCACTGTATACATATGAAATGCAAGTCTCCAATTTAGGCACACACCCTTGATAATACTACATTAAGAAAAAATTGATCTTGATATAATGTAGGAATTCCTAACGCCCATTTGCCTATACAAACATGGGAAAATCTTTGGTATACAATGACAATTCTCTTGTTTTTCTATTGGAAAGATTCATCTATACAGATACCACTGCTCAGAAAAACCTCACACAAGGAGATAGCTTGATATGTCTATATGTACAAAAGCACTGCAATCATCATCCATTAAATCAAACTAAAGAGTGGCATTGATGAATCAACTCCAAGAATGTAAATTATGAGGGGTGGACTGATTTGTTCAAAACTTGGCTTAAAGAACAGCCTTTGATCTAGCTGCAGTATGAAGTAGATTTATCTAAATAATAAATGAGCCATAAGAGCTAGACAAATTGCATGCAAACAAGATTATCTCAAAAATTACTTTTAACACTTTATTCAGGAATAATTTTATTCCTATACAGTATTAGTTTGTTCTTCTTGCAAATGGTTCAGGTAAAAGAGATAAATTTAGTCTGGTATTTCCAAAGTGGTCCACCATACTAAGGATAACATCTGGCATATGATTTCAGGTATGCACACCCAATCTGATGGGGAAGAGAGCCATGAACTATAATAGGTCTGGTAACTTTACACATTCATGATTTATAAATTCAGCTTATATATACTTCTGAAAAACAAAAAATAGCTTTTTACATTCTTGTACTGTCAGACTTTTAAACGTTCATACTCTCTCCTATGTATAGATAGTTATATTCCTCTGCTAATCATATGATATTGATCATGGATCTTGGAATAGATCCAAAATAATGTTAAATTGGATTTGTCAAAACTGATGAGCCAAATTACAATTTATAATATTCTTTGTGGATAAAAACTCATAGGTTACAAGTGTATGCAATTATGATCAAAGACACTAAGGGTCATTTAACGCATCATGAACAGAGAAATAACAATCAACACCCCTCTTAAGCAAACCATAGACACTTTGTACACCCACCTACTCAAAAAAAAACATCAAGTTGAAAAAAATATAACCTGACCTCACGCCTCTTGGCCTCATTGCAATTGTACTTTGGAAAAAGTCTAACAATAACATTTCCAATGCAGCAAGCAACATGAACAAGTGGGCCTTCCTTGCCCAGGCTTAAACCTGATGATACAGCTAATATCAAAGTGACTGTTTTTGTAATTAATGTCCAGCATCCTAGGTACCCTTTGATAATGAAACCACCAAGGATTGTTTTGATCTATGAATAAACAAAATGATGACTAAAACGGTGCATCTAATTGTTTGCATAAAATTTAGTAACAGAGGAAATATAGAGAATTCTTATAATAATTGTAATAGTACATTGACTATTATACCAGAAATTACAAAAAAATTATGGGAAAGATATATTACCTCTGGTATACCACTTCCACAGGCATAAGGTGCAAAAAACATTACCAAAACCACTGTCATGAATGCAAATAAAAATGAAAAAAGAGCATAGAAGAAGTAATTTAGTATGTAACTCTGGAATGACAATCCAAGAACTGTTGACCAAGTTTTCCATTGAGGACATGGGGCTTCTAATCCAAATTTGCTACTGCTTGTCCAGCAGCAAGCTTCTTTATTAAACCAGAATTGATCAGTGCAAAATCCCTCTTTAATATCAGACATCCAATCAGCACCAATGTCAATAACACCAGCAGCAAACCCAGTTAAAACTCCCACTATAAAAACAACAAGCCAACCTGACCATGCATCATGAAACCCCTGAAACACAAAGGTTACCAACAATTATTCCTAGCTGTCCTAAATGGTGGTCACTTTTTAAACAGACACTATGAGATATTTAGAGGCAAAGTATTTCAGAACCTTTAAATACAAGCTTTCAAACATACAAGGTTTCATACAAAGAGAGCGGTGAATCAAATGTTGGGCTAACAAATTATTTGAAACATCAATCATGGGCCATGAAATTTTCCATTTAGAATATTCAAAAAAATTCGGTCACTTCTGTCAATATCACTATCACTACTCTCTTCAATTTCTATCATAGTGGTATCTTCTGACATTTTCATCACAGCCTTCTGGAAGCATATTGTACTTATACCGTTTTTTGGCTTCTTCATTCTTCTAGTCTTGTTTAATTTTTTCTTATAACCCACTAACAAATGAATGAAATGGGTATATGTGCTCTAGTGTGCAGTAAATTACAAATAGATTGTTTGTCTGTCAATCAGATTAGTAATTTGTGCTATACAACATAGCGGTAGGAAATATACTTATTAATCAAATTGCTAAATTATTTCATTTGTAATACTATAAATCATATCGAATGAGCAATATAACTAGCCTTGATTTTTTCAATCCAGGTTCCTGTAATTTTCATCTGTCTCACTTTTCTATGTCTCATCTTGTCCCTTGCTCTATCCTTGCACCAATCAATTGTATGAAAATCATCATATTGTCCTAATCCTTCTATTTCTGACGCTTTCCACCAAAAATCAGAATCATAAACAGGCTTTCGCCTAAACTCTAAAGGACTTTGAAGTTCGTCGTCACTAAACCTCTCCACATGGTGGTTAGAGTTGACGAGATTTTCGTCGTCATGATTAAACATGCTTTGGTCTGTTGATATCTGGACAGCAAAGCCAGTATTGTCAATTTCGTCAGACATGTCCAAAGATTCGTCTGACATAATAATATTATCCATTTCGATATAGTTTCCTCCTTTTGCACCGGAACACAGTCGGCGAATCTTTGAGAACATTCAGTTGCAGTTGCAGGATATATCACCTCTGTGACAAATTGGATCGCACTAAATCATGATTTAGCTCAATATTAGCTCTATTCCCATCGTTTTTTGAAAAATAGATATAACTGAATGGTTCGTTAATAAAGTGCTAACTTCATCAGTATCATCCGGATTACATAATGCATATTGGCTTGATTCGATTTCTTTCACATTTCAAAGAGAGGACCTAGAAGCAGCCTCGTTCAGAGAGTTCGCGATAGCAATGATAGCAATGTAGCAACAACAACACCCACTTGGTTCTTGAGTCATGAGTGGCCATTAAATTTATGACGTTTACATGAGGGAGGGGGGGGGGGGGTCAATGAAACGAGACGAAAAGATTATAAGATACGTAAACCTGCTTATAATCGTTGCTACACATGAAAGTAACGAAATCATGAAACTTCCGGTACGATTTCTTGTGCTTCTAAATCTGAAAACTGTGATTTCAAGCTACGTTCTCTACAGAAAGTGCTACGTGTCAAACCCTTTTTGTTGATTAGACCCCTACCCACAAAAAGTTCCAGGCGCATGCCTCATGTTTTCTGCTACTATAATGCAGCTTTATTTCTACGCCATTTAAATTGATGGCCAGTTGGGGGACTAGTAAAGAGGACTGGAAACCCACAAGGGGGCTAATGCAATTCGACATTATTGAACGTATGTGGATGGAGGGGCACCGATGTCATGAATATATGGTCCTTATAATCATTTCATGTTTATTTCATTTTACAATGCTGTCCCAAGTTCTGTTGTCTTTATTTATTCTCTCATCAGCCCTACCCAATTGACGAGGCTCCTGTCTTAGGCAGCTAACAGTAGGCCCATTTGATGGAACTGCGATGGAATCCCTGTGCAAATTGGCAAGGCGAGTGGCAGTGGGGGCAAATGATTTATCCTTAAGCAATGGTTTGAAAGAGTAATCCAATGGTTCAGTGATCCGATGGTTCAGCAATCATCATACAAAGGTGAGGGTCGTGAGTTCGACCCCCGCTGGGGTCAATCATTTTCTCGCACATTCATTTAACAACCATACCTAAGGGAATTTATGATTTTTGGAAAATCTCGTAAATGTCAGCTAATTATGGCCCTCCCAATCCCCCGTAATTTCCACTATCCCTCCAATATGATTCAACCCTCCTTAACAATAGTTTATGGGTGCTGTCTGCAACCACCTCAGCTAATCTATCCTACCGGAAGCTACAACTAAATGCTACCCGCATTTCATCCAACAACATCTAGCAATGTTGGTTGCCATTTGTTGGGAGCGTATAGACAACTGCTGAGACCTGTTGGTGGATGAAATTTGACTTGCAAAGAAGAGTCGTGGGATAGGAAGCACCTATTATTCTAGGTCAGTAGTATCAAACATAGAGCTCGCGCGCTAGATCCAGCCTGTTAAATATGGATATACGAAAATGAAATATGAAAATATGAAATATGAAATCAGAGTGCTTCATCCTGTCCACATTCTCAAAAGTCAGAAATTCTTATAATACCAGAAGCGAGTCTCCAGCCCACTGACTCCTAATCTTAAGTTTCTTCATTTTTTCCTTGGTCTCCAAGCCGCTGGAGGGCATGATTCAAATATACTGTGAAGAGATGGACACTTATAGTGTCTCCTTGGGTAGGAACCTAATGTTGGATGTATTTAATTCACCACTTTCGTTTCGATAATATGTCCTTCATACCTAGCTGTGCCACGTCCCTCTAGCCGGCTCGCTGGAGATCAAATTATGTCTTGTGCGGTCCATAGGCTACATGGAGTTTGACACCCATATTTGGCGATGTTGGGGGATGTTGGAAGCGTTCAGCAGAGTTAACCAAGAAAATCAGGCTGGAGCACGAGCAATCGCAAGGAAAATACGCACAATTAATCTCACTTAACTTTTACATTGATATATGTGAAAAAGCACAGCTGACAATGGATGTGCCTTATTATACTTTTGAAATAGCTGAAAATGAGGCTGAAAGAGTGGATTTACACTGGTACCTTACTATCGAAGTGCGTCTGGGGATAAACATACTACTGCAATTGTCATATTGTTGGTGTTATTCTCGTGTCTTTTTGTTCTCAATCCGTCAATAACTCTCCACTTTCTTACTAACATACAAGAGATTTTCCTCGTCTGAACAATACCAACGTGTAATTTCTATATCTGCATAGCTCCTATAACTCTTATGCTCTTTTCTGCTCTTCTCCTCTTGGCAGGTTTCTCTCATGTTGATCTCTCGCATATTTTGTATTTATTAAGAGAAGAGTGTTTTTCTCTGCGTTTAAACTGCCAAAATAACACATACTACATGCCAGTTTTGGAGCAAATTGTCGGGGGAGTTAGCCACCCTTGGCAAACACATCAGCTAACATATTGACCATTGTTGGATAAAATTTGGGGGGCATTTAGCTATAGTCGTGCAATTCGATAAGTGAAGGTACCAATGTACGAACATGTTTAATCTGGAAAAAATTGCCTAGGTATATTCATCATTAATGTGATCAGACAATTACATTAACAGTTTGACTAATCATGGATATTCTGTATTAAGGAGGGGTTCGATTCTTCCGAATGAGTGCCTTAGAAAAGCAGAGGCCATTCATAACAGGTAATGTGAAAAAACAGAAATGAACTTCTATGGAAATATAAATCTTCAAGAACAAGTAATAGAATAACAAAATTAAGCAATATAAGGCAACTATAATTACCTGTAATTATATTCCAGTGTATCTATTACTTACCAGTTGTTATAAAATTATAGACATTAATATAAAATTTAATACAAATACCTTGAAGCCTGAACAAATCTCATTCACCTTAGTATGATATAATTTGCAATGAAAAGTATGTTCTAACTTCTAAGTACTTGCAGCTTTGTTCTAAATCGATCAAAACTCTGCTTTTCATCAGAAAGTGAAGAGCATTGAAGTCCCCAATTAATTATATCATCAGCAATACCAAATAGCTTTGTTACGTCTCTAACGTCCGATAAAACTCCAGTCTTCAAAGAGCACCAGATAATATGCAACAAAATCTTTGCATTCTCCAAGCCATTTGGAAAACAATGGAACTAGAAAAAGAAACGCTTGTGATCAGTGTTGAACAATGTGAATCAAAGGATAGCTATTTCTCTTAACTTTTGCAATATGTTATATAGAACTACAAAACCGATGCACAACAATAAGAAACATCGCAATGATAAATTTGACGGGCGTCTTTCAAATATATATATATATATATATATATATATATATATATATATATATATATATATATATATATATATATATATATATATATATATATATATATATATATATATATATATATATATATACTTTATCAACTCAACTCTCAGTTTACAGTAGATACAATTATATCCATTCAGAGTCTATCATGAATTCTCAACATGCATTTATACATACAGCATACTAACCGGAATTAGTACCGTTAACTTTTCTAACTCCACCTTCATTTCTTCAAAGCACTTTTGCATTAATTGTACACTTGTATCATCAATTAATTCCATGTCTCTTTCCACCAAGCAAGCCTCCTTGCTTATATTCGACTCATCTTCGCTTAAGCAAGGCATCTTCTTATATTCAATATCTTCAGTTTCTGCCTCCTTTCTGCTCCCATCATCTTCATTTTTCACGTTGGTTGCTTCCTTCCTTCGCCAGTTATCATCACTTGATGCTGATAACTTTTTTACTTCAATATTCTTCGAAGATATGTTAAGTGCTGACTGTTTTCTAGTTTTGTTTTCATCTTTCTTGCTCATAATATGCATTCTCAATTGTTTCTTTATTCTCAATTCTAAGATATCTTGCTCCATCTTCTTAACGTGAATTCTCAGTTGCGAGAGTTTGCAATGCAAACTTGACAAAATATACGTTGCCATGCCTCCAATTAAGGTGACCAGGTTTGCACTTTGGATTTTAAGAAATTCTGACTCAATAGAAATAGGCAACATCTCATGCACACAAATGTTCTCCTTAACAACACTCTCATAATCACCACACACATCTCCACGATTTTTCATTACGATATAAGGGAATCTTTTCCACCAAAATTGGAATAAAACCGAAGTCTTGAAGTAAGCATGGAAATTATGAAAACACTGTAGAATCGCAGTTTTGTCAACATCAGACAAAGATCGTCTAAGCAATTGTTCAAAGGTGACAAAATCTCTTGGAAACAACAGTCTGTAAAGGATTTCAAGAGCTTCTAATTGGTAAGTACGATGCAGAATGTCCATAGCAAAAAGCATATGGATGAAATAACCTTTGATATCGTGCTCAAGCAAGTTGATGATTCCTTTTGTTATTTCAAAGGAAATAGCCAGGAACGCCTGCAAATGAAATGTCATTATATAGGATTTCTTCTGATAAACGATGCAGCATTCAAAAGTCGGGCTTCATAAAAACGACGGGGCTTTTATCAAAGGACATACCGTAAATCCTCGAATTAGCCCCCTGGGGGCTTATTTATTTTTGATGCTTTTTGGGAGGGGCTTATTCGAGGGGGGCTTATTCGAGGGGGGGCTTATTCGAGGGGGGGGCTTATAAAATTATTTGACAAATGTCGTATAAAAAGCTCATTGTCAAAGTTCCTTTTCTCCGTACTACTACAAGAACAGTCTAAATTTAAGCATTAGTCTTTATCAAAGTCTTCATCATCGTTTGGGCTGGGGGCTTATTCGAGGGGGGGCTTATTAGCAATTTGAAGTTCTAGCATGGGGGCTTATTCGAGGGGGGCTTATTCGAGGGGGGCTTGTTCGAGGGGGGCTAATTCGAGGATTTATGGTATAGTACACCATATAGGGTATACTAAACAACTGTACTATTTGTAGTTCTTAGCAACACATTGCTAGAAAGGTATGTGCTGTTCAAAGCAGGGAGGCGTGCAAAAACAAAAATACATCGTATAAGCTAAGCGTGGAATATGATACCATTCACCTCTTGACATTTTATTCCAAAGAATAACAGATATTAGTTTTGCAATGGCATTTGTGTAACTTTTCACTTATTACCTATATCCACAAATTTGAAGATAATGAACAACTCTTTGATAAGCATATGGATATTGTTATTACTCATAATAACTATCATGACCAGTAACAAGAGCGAATCAAAATGAATTCACAAACAAATGTCACATTTAAGTTACAGAGATTGTTAATATACTTGATGGTAGACAGGGAATGTATTAAAACGAAACAAAACTAACTTCACAGAGCATAAAAAAGTAAAGTATTTTGAATGGATAAGCCATATTTATTCTACATAGCGATAAAAATGACAACATACGCTGCTTAGGTTGATATCATCGGTCTTCATTTCAAGAAGATCTCTATTTTTTAAAATTTCTGACGAGGGGCTTGCTCCAAGTTCTCTATTGAAAGCGCCAGCGACTACTTGAAGAAATCGAATTGATTCCATTACATACTCGGAGCTTCCTAGAAAACATAATAGGAACATAACAGGCTTAAAGACAAAGCTAACTGGCATAGGCAGCAAATAATATATGGAATTATTGGTTGGGACACTCATAGAAGATTTTATGAACAATGGTGACAACATCGTTTCACGACCATATCAAAGGAATGCTGTTCAATTCGTTGCAACATCTACGTAAAGTTGATCGAATCCATACAGGCAAGTATGTGTAACCATACAGGTGAGATTAATGTAAAAACAGGACTGTATTTATTGGAATTGAAATAAATTCTCAAGGCTTATAACTTGTGCCGTGCAAAGATTATGCCTAAGTGTATATCCCGCTCACTGGCACTAAAATACAAATTAATTCTGTATCGGCAAATTCTGCAAAGGAATAAGATTACACTGTACCGTATTTACTCGGAAGAACGCTCCGGGCGCTCATTTTCAAGTCAGCCATCGAGAGGGGGCGCTCATTCGAGGGAGGTGCTCAATGAAAAATCAGCAAGTAAAGTAACTGTATAGAGACAGCACTTAACGACTTCATTCAGTCCGACTGCAAATTAAACTATTTTACACATAATGACAATGACCATAACAACTTGCAATAGCGACTATTTCATGACTAACGGTAATATAAGCAGCACACAATACGCAAAACCAACAGAATGACAACAACATGGAATGAAACTATAGGGTAATGGCAAGAAAACGTAACACATCAAAGGAGATGCACAACACATCATAAAGAAGCTGCAGGATACACTATTGTGTAGCAAAAGAGATATGCAACCAAATTGCAAATAGAATGGGACGCTCATTCGAGGGGGCGCTCAAATAGAAACACATTTCTTAGGGGAAACGCTTTTTCGAGAGGGGGGGCGCTCTTTCGAGGAAATACGGTGTTCTAATATCTAATAGTTTAAACAAAAAAGACTTTCAGGTTACCAACCTTCAACATCCCCCGTATCTTGTAAGGCTGATTTATTAATGTAGCATCCGTTTTTAACTGTGTGAAGTTCTAGATTCAAAGCTTGGCCAAATTCTGTTCCAGCAAAACAATGAGCCAGCAATTCATGGGTAACAGCTTGCAGGACAATACCCTGAAGATAGATGATAAGAAGGGAAATATGATGAGTAAATTCCTTAACAATGAAGAGTACAACAATACGGTCTTTGTTAACAAGGACTTCGAAGCGTCTAGAATGGCACGGTAAAGAATGATTTATGTAAATGAGTCTACTTCTTGCAAATAGATTACTACAGGGTTAAAAGGGAAGTGTATTAGTTAAGTTATAAATTCCACCCTTACCCCCAAGAATCATAATAAATATTAGCAATTGCAAAAGGGTTATCTTCATCTACTTTTGCAACTCAATACATATTGTATTGAATAGTGTCCTCCACGCAACTCGCAATGCATATTGTATTGAATAGTGTCCTCCACACAACTCGCAATGCATATTGTATTGAATAGTGTCCTCCACGCAACTCGCAATGCATATCGTATTGAATAGTGTCCTCCACGCAACTCGCAATGCATATTGTATTGAATAGTGTCCTCCACGCAACTCGCAATTCATATTGTATTGAATAGTGTCCTCCACGCAACTCGCAATGCATATTGTATTGAATAGTGTCCTCCACGCAACTCGCAATGCATATTGTATTGAATAGTGTCCTCCACGCAACTCGCAATGCATATTGTATTGAATAGTGTCCTCCACACAACTCGCAATGCATATTGTATTGAATAGTGTCCTCCACGCAACTCGCAATGCATATTGCATTGAATAGTGTCCTCCACGCAACTCGCAATGCATATTGTATTGAATAGTGTCCTCCACACAACTCGCAATGCATATTGTATTGAATAGTGTCCTCCACGCAACTCGCAATGCATATTGTATTGAATAGTGTCCTCCACGCAACTCGCAATGCATATTATATTGAATAGTGTCCTCCACGCAACTCGCAATGCATATTGTATTGAATAGTGTCCTCCACGCAACTCGCAATGCATATTGTATTGAATAGTGTCCTC